>QLOS01002055.1:0-13796 GCA_003313725.1 Russula sp. MG48 | reverse complement strand
GTTGCGTGGAGTTGGCAGGGGTTCGTTATGTTGTCCACCGTTCGTGCTGTGTTTGTTGAGTGTTACATAACCCAAAAATAAATATCAAAGATACCTGTAGGCTCGGAGTTGAATGTCTGTATGGGCTGTGCGGCTGTCCTTGGGGGGCTGGGGTTGTCGCGTTGCAGGGGCCGTGGATGTCGCATCCGAGTCTGTTGACAGCCCTGGCGCGCGCGTTGACGCGTCATAGGGGTCCACATTCCTATAACGCGGCTCGGGAGGCACTCGCCTCCCGAGCCGTTGTTGCCCGTTGGCCCTGTCTGCCATTTGTTGTCGTTGCCCGTGTTTAGCGCGGCCACGCGGAAGGTTTTCCCCCTGGCAGATCGAACGAAACGATGTCAATTACATTTAACGGTTTTGTCTACTTGCCCGCCGATTTTTCAGGTCCACGAATCCTCCAATCATCTTTGCCGAAAATCGCTTCAACTTTCTTGGCCGCCAAGGTGAGCGGCTAAGTTAGTATCGAGATATATTTCCGTGCCTATCCGTTACTGTAATTCCTCGACATCGTGACCACACGGCATTGGCAATGGCCGTCGGGAGCGCTTTACTGTAAAAAGGTCTAATGCACGGGTTGTCGTGCTGCCTAGGCCTGTCTGAGTTTTGAAATCAATTTTTGTGCGAGTTGGCAAGCTTCCGACGTAGCATACATAGAATAAGTTAGATCATACTATTTGTGGTTTCATCCTGTCCGCCTCAGACATCAAAGTCTGATCGATCTTGTCCCCACGTTCTTCTTTCCCCCGCAGGGTTTATTTACCTTGAGAGGCGGAATGAACACGCTCGAAGATAATCACGCACTGTAAGTTGCCCTTGTACCGTTGTTGCAGAGAAGAACGAGCCATGACCTGCAAACAGAAGTCGCGCGGATACCCATAATGAGTCCGCGGCTAGCGATGACCAACAGGGCGACCTACACGACCCACCAATTCTACGATTGCTACCAGAGATCCTAGTCATAATCTTCTCCTTCCACGCGGAAGCAAACCCAGTGGAGGAAGATGTAGGGCATGAAGATGTTTTCTTCGGGGGCATGACCCGCGCGCAGTTTAGACTTGGCTGGATTACCGTCACCCATGTGTGCAGCCTTTGGAGACGAGTTGCACTCGATCATTCTTCCCTCTGGACAGATCAGCGATTCAACCTTGGCCTGAAGTGGACGACTGAGATGCTGTGCCGGGCTGGTAGTGCCCCATTACACCTGACCTTCTCCGAGGAATTTGTACCCTTCCCACCCTCCAAAGACGATGCAGCGACGGTCATCTCCAAGTTGCTCCATCGTGTCAGCACCCTCATTGTCAAAGAAGGGGCCTTTAAACTCGCCGTCCTCGATGCCCTCACACTGCAAGCCCCCCTCATTAGTTCTTTGAACATCAGCTCTTCCAGTGGTAAATTGGTCATACTGCCTCGATCACTCTTCGCAGACAGTGATCCCAAGCTCCGGCATCTGTTCCTGTGCAATATCCTCCCTATCTGGACCGCTCCAGTCCTCAGAGGGCTAAAAAGCATGTGCCTCAAGATTAATTGTCACGCCGATGTGGGCGACATCCCCTCCTACACCGATCTTTTCGATGCCCTTCGGGCTATGCCTGGCCTCGAGACACTCGAGTTAGGCGGCTGCCTACCTCTCGGCGCCTTCCCCCACTCGCTGAAGGAACAAAAAGTCGAGCTTCCAAACCTTTGGCAGCTCGTCCTCCACGGTCATGCGCCGGGTTTCCACCAGATCCTAGAACACCTAGATTTTCCCGCGGAGACCATAGTATGGGGAACATGCCTCACCGATGACATGACGGGCAAAGAGTGCTGCGACGTCTTACCATTGCTATTGTCATACCTTCCCCGACCCTCGCTGGAGACGCTCGAAGTGTCGTGGAAAAGTCGATTCGATCGTACTTTCTTCATTAAAGGATACTCGACCTCTCACGAAGACGAAAATTCCGGAAAGCCTTGCTTTCTTCTGCGGGGCAGCCGACGTCTCAGCATCGCGTTTCAATTCAAATTCCTCTTATGGAGCGCTGAGCAGAAGCTTCGGATATTAAAGACCGTCTGCGACGCGCTTCCCACGGAGGAACTTCGTACCCTCAGCGGAAACCTGGATTTGGGAAGAGAGGCGTGGCCTGGAGCGTTTGGAGGACACCAGAAGCTACGCCACATCCGCGTTTGCTCTCTCCCGACTCTTCACTCCCTCATTCCACTCCTCGGCCGAGAGGGCGTCTACCCGAACCTCGTATCCCTGACGCTTTGCGAAATGAATCTCAGTCCCGAGCAGAGCGGTGGCGCTATTGCCTTGACCTTGGTCAACCAGCTCAGAACCCGTAGACCGCCGAAGTTGAGCAAGGTTTTCATCGAAATTTGTCGAGTCAGACGGGACATGGTTGACTCGATGAGGAAGGTCGTTTCTGACGTTGAGATATGGTGGGACGAACTCGAGCTGCCGGGACAGTTTTATTTTCCACGTACGGTAGGCCGCTCACTGATTGATACATACTCAAGTAAGTAGTGTTAGAAAGCGAGTTTGAAACCACGTGACCGATTTCCACGTATCCCTGAGGTGTGGGTCAGTCGACGCAATTGCCACGTTCCCACCACTTCTCATGTCCTTTGTCATCCGCGTCGAGTTACCCACTTATTCTCATTCCTTTCAAGTTTCTGTTCCCTCTACTGGAACTGTCAGTGATGTTAAGCAAGAAATAGAAAGAGTCTGCCCGGGAAAGCCCAGTGTACACGGTCAGCGCCTGATCTGGCGAGGGAGATTCCTGGGTGACGACGAGAAGGTGCTCAACATTTGGAAGGTAACGTCCCTCCAGCTTCTGTTCCCGCTCATGGTATTTACCGCGCTGGTGGTACAAGTCGCCGAATGATGTCCCAGTTGTGCATCTTGCCGTCCATCCATCAGCATGGGTTGGTTCGCCCCCCACCGTTGCCACGATTTCGAATCCGGTACCTACGGCCGCCTCTTCCGCCGCACCTCCACCAGCCCAGGTTAACAACAATACTGATGGTTACTTTCCCGCTTCTCAACCAGTGCCAAACCAACACCCTGCCCCACCCCCTCGACAACAGGCACAGCCTGCGGCCAACTCGCCGCCCGCCGCCGCCCTCCCTGCACCGACATCCGTCCCGGGTCTCGCCCCAATATCGGTTGGATATCTCAACTTTGTCGCTTATCAGCATATGTGCGCCGCGACCGTTCTGCGATTCGGCCACACGGTCGAGGACCCTCCTCCGACGGGCCTTGCCGGGTCAAGGAATCTGGCCATGCAACTGATGACCCAATGGGGATATGCGTGGCCGACTGTCTTTGATGAAGAATACCCTCCTCCACAGGACGAGTCTGCGGGGATCAAGTATGAGCCAGTGACGCTCGAGTAAGTAAAACTACTTGTCTAGTTCCGAGTGCTGTCAAGTGCTCACTCATCTATGTTACAGCGGCCAAGATTATCTGAGACTCGTTGACCCATCGAGGACTCCCACGCCGTTACAAGCACACGCTCTTCGTGTCATGGGGCACACGTTTGCATTGCTTGCGATGCCCCTTCCATCTGCGTCGGCGTACCCGATGATGCCACTTCCTCCTCCACGAGGTCATACGCACCTTCCTGTTCATATTAACGCGCACCTGCAGCAGATTGGCCTTGCACCTCTTCGCGTTCGCCAAGAGAACGCGATGATTGCTGAGCTGCGTGCCGTGCCGATGCGCGCACTTGCGGCGCCTCTATTGATGCTGATTCTTCGGACGCTCTTTCTCCTCTACTTTTTTTCACCATTCCAAAAGCCGGTATTTGGGATCGTCGTGGCTGCGTGGCTTCTCTACGAGACGTGGAATACGATCCGTAATGCGATTCCTCGCCTGAATATGCGAGGTATTCACGGGAATGAAGACGCCCGTATTATCGGCAACGTGCACGCGCGCGCCGCTGAAGTTGCGCACCCACTGGCTCCTAACGTAGCGCTCCGAGCTCCGGCGCCACCGCCACATCGTACGCCGGTACAACCGCAGCGCCCAAGCGTGACAATGATGGACACCCTGGCAAGCGTCAATCTGCGAGAAGAGTCGAGTGCATTGGATGCGCGTCCCGAGGCCGTCGCGGCACCAACTCTCGGGCATCGCGTCAAGACGTTTGTAGAGCTGCTATTGATAACGGCACATCCAGCACTGTGGGACCGTCGGCGTGCGGCACTTCGACAGCGCGAGGGACGGGTGCGTACGGAGATTAACGCACGGGAGGCGCCAGCGCCCACGCCTGAGGGTGAGAGTGAGGCACGGGCGGGGGCAAGAGCGGAACTCAATGCAGTGCATTTGAGACGGCCGAGATGGATTAGGGAATACATTGAGCGTGTAAGGAGAGGAGGTGATTGGGTCGATGATCAGTAAATATGGTGGTGGTTACTTGTATGACGTAAAATTTTCTGAATGACCAAAAATGGATTCGACGGTCAACTGAATTGATATACAGCCGCTGCGCTGCGCTCTCCCGGGTCACGGTTAACCCAACTTGCCTTGACTCCGACGGTATGACACTCACACCAACACCTTGCCCTCTTTACTTTCTTTTCTTTCTCTTTACCTTGCTTTTCTCTTCCGTCAGAGCCCAGGTTGCCATCCCACGTTTCACTGACTGCTTCTCCGGCAATCCCTCCCTCAAACTCAATATTACCACCGTATATGCTCAGATCACCACATCACAATCTTTCGAGAGACACTTAAACATCACTTTGCTTGGTAATTCCCCTCAGATCATCAAGGGAACTGCAAGCGGCAGCTCGGACTTGGGTGCGTTCCTCTTGTCCTCCTTATTGTGTCCCCGCGAGGCTTGAATGCACTCTCCCAGCTACTTTGTTCTCTACCACGGAGATATTATCCTTCAACGTTCTCAATAACAATTCGTTCTTCTGTTCAACCTTGCGTCCTCCATCCCCTTTACCTGCACCGGACAACAACAGTTCCGGGTTGTATTGCCCAATCCCCGCCGGTCCTTTCGCCTTTTCCGCCTACGCCCCTCTTCGTTCCAGCCGTGAGCTCTCCACTTTGCAAACGCGTCTGCGCGCCGTGGACCCGCTCAGCAATGAGTTGCTCTGCGTCGACATTGCGACTACACCCCTCAAGCCAGGTGCGGTCGGCTCCGTGTATGGCCACGCCAAGATCGTCTTTTGGGTAACCATCGTGCTTTGCGCGGCATATTGGTTGCTCGTTGCCGCCGCACGCCTCTCCTCGGCCTGGGCCCGGCGCTCAGGATGGTCTGGACGAGGGTTCTGGTCCCGTGTCGAGAATGCCGGCTTTGTTGTCGCCAGCGCCGTAAGTGGGGAGGGGCTTTCCAAATCCCCCGCTCTCATTCGGTTCGGTGCGTGTTTTTTTTTTTTGTTGCTTGACGGGTGAATTATGCCGTCTCCATTTGGTTCTAACCTTCCTCCGCAGTCACCCCGTCCATGCGCGACATCTTTTTTCACACGCAATGGTGCGCTGCCCTAGCCATGGTCGCCGTGCAATGGCCCGAGTTCATTTGTAATCGCTCTTTCTCGCTTTTCTCTGCGCAGTTGCCTTTTTCTGACGCGCATGACCAGACCCCCTTCTCACGCAAACAGCGTGGGCTACCCTCTCTCACAGTATGTGGCGTAAATTGTCGCACCATTGTCATCACTCTGATCTTCTGCATCGAAGATGTTACGCTATCCCAAGGCACTGACACCTATTGGAAGCACTGGAACCCACTCTCTACGCCGACCTTTGACCCCCCTTCCAACTTTGCCGACCAGTTGGGTGATCAGAACTCCCCATTATTTATCAATTCCAGCGTGCCAAATACGTTGTTCACACTGCCACAAAACGCCACATCCGGCTTATCTTCATTTGCATATACTGTCGGTTTACGGCCGCAAGATCTCTTTCCAGTTTGCCTGATTCTCTTCCTCTCCATCATCGCCGCCATGATTGCCCTTAGTCTATTCGTATGGGCACTGGATTCGTTGACGACGTATATCGTCACTACTTTCTTCAACGGACGCCGGAGGAACCAATACGGGACCCGAAGTCCTCGTTACTCTACCACGGGCAAAGATATCTTGGATGGTGTATCAGGCGCGCATAGCACCGAAGAGGACCGCTCTCACTCTTCCCATCTCCCTTTCAGGTCTGCAAAGTTGCCCCCAAGCTCACGCAAGAATCGGTTCAGGCTCCGTCTCGATTTCAGCTCTTTTCACTTCTGCGTGCTTCATGGCAACCTTGTCCGTATCCTCATATTATTTCATCTTCCCGTCACCATCTTCTCGTCCTACGAGTTGACCCTCGGCCGAAGTCAATCATCTGTCCTATGCATCGCATTCGCTGCTTTGTCCCTCATCTTATTTTCCATCATCATCCCTGCCCTGTTGATTTTCCGACTCCTTGCAACTTCGACAAACAAGTTATACGACGAAACTTGGACGTTGCTTGCTCTCGGTCCGCTTTACAATTTCTATCGTCACGGATCTCAACGATTTGCTTGCATGTTCTTTGCCACAAGTCTGTCACTGGGTATCACCATAGGGTGTGGTCAGAGAAGCGGCACGGCTCAGGCCATCATCATCCTGATAATCGAGGTAATATCTGCACTTATCACTAGCGTCTGGCTGCCCTGGGGTCATGGTGCGAGCATGGGCTTGATCAGTTTCCTCTTCTGCGTAGCTCGGATTGTAGTTGCAGTCCTACTCGTCATTCTGACGCCGACGGTAAGTATCTCGTGACTGCACCTCGCTCCCGCACCTGATCGGCCTCCTGTTCCAGGTGGCAATCGGACCCGAAGCGGGCCAATGGGTGGCTTGCGCGATTTTACTCATTATCGCCATTGCCTACCTGGCTCTCGTTCTTCTATTGGTCAGCAAGATTATAGAAGCTATAATGCGCATTATTGGCGGTGTGGGATTCGATCGCAGCCGACATACCGTCGACAGCGGACTCATCGGCGTCTGCAGCCTCTTGGGGTGCTGCGGTTCCCGCAAGCGACCGAGTCCCCGTCCGCGTGCGCGTGCTAAACATTCTGACCTCCCGCAAATCGCTTCCCAGACGACACTACCCCTCACAAGTCGGAAGGGTTCCACGCCCGCGCAATCTGGACCTCCCTCTATCTTCCGGCCAGAGCATGCACTGCGCCCTTACAGGGAAGAGAACGATGACGACACCGGATATATCATGGGTGCTTGGCAACCTTTCCCAGGACCAGGATACGCACCCGTGGGAGACAACGGGACACCACCTGGATCACCTGCTTCCAAGCCTGGTTTCTCGCGTGTAGGAGGTGGCCGCTCGCATTTCGATGCCCCGTATTCCATCGCAACCGGTTCGGTCCATACGTTCCCATCTGTGGAACAGCACTCGACGCCGCAGAGACCTTCGCAGGAATCCAACCCATCTGTCACCCCATCCTTTACAAATGCCGAGCGACGGCCTTACTCCGGCGGCCTTCCCCCTGGAGCCGTGCCCCCAACCGCTCGCCGGAAATCGCAGATTGCTATAATTGAGCACGCTCCGGCGCCATCAAAAGTCGCCACACCCGCCGTACCGTCTTCATACCGCAGACATTCGCAACTCGCGCAGGTAGTCAGCCCGATTTCGGATGACGAAGCGTCGGAGGCGAACCAGCCTAAAAAATGGCATTGGTTCCAGCTGCGTAAGCCGCGGCGGCACAGCGACGGCGAGGAAGCCCGTCCCAAAGACGTCCCGTCTACTGACAAATCTGGCGAGACGGGTCGTTCGTTCGTTGTTCTTCGCGGTCGGAACTCCTCCCAGCCGGTGGCAGGTGGAGCTGCGTCCGGCGAAGCTTCCGATGCCCCGCCAGCCAAGTCGTTCGTGGTTCTTCGTGGAAAAGACAATGCTCCTCACACATGACGATGACAATGATGATGACGATGACGATGATGTTCCTTTGTGCCGCATTTTGGGTTTTCATGTTACACTTACGTCTGTATAAGATACATACTCACGTCTATATCTATTATTACCACTCGTCACTCGACTTGCATTGGATTATCGTCACTCTTCTGGACACTCAGGTATATATTTCCCGCCAGCTTTCTGCTCTCTGTGGCTCGCACTCATACACGGACACCAACCCATCCATATGTATCTGTCCAATAAATCATCAATCATCATCCTCCCCTCCCCCTGTCCGTTGCTTTTCACCCACGCCACCGATCCAGAATATTCTCCAGTCCTCCAAACCTTTGCGCTGCCATCCGTAAATGCCCTGGTCCGATTCGAGCCTCGATATGACCTCCTCGGTTGCCATGCTGTCGAACGACGCCGTGCTGCGCATGGAATACGAGCGGGCCAGATCGAGGGGCGCGTCGTACGGCCGGTGCCAGTGCCCGCCGACGCTGAGGAAGCCGGTCTCCCCGAGGACGACCTCGGCCACGACCGGCTCCTCCGCGCGCGCCTTTTCCCTGCCCGAAAAGGACAGGGGCGACAGGGGCGCCTCCTGGATCTCGAGCCCGTCCTCCCCGAATGCCGTCAGCTGCAAGACGTGCCTGTACCTGCTGCTGCTGCTGCTGCTGCGTCGCCCTCCTCGCCCTCGCCCTTGCCCTGGAGGCGTGCCAAGCGGCGGCGGTGGCGGCGGCGGCAGCGGTGCCTGGCTCGATCCCTCCTGCTGTCCTCCTGCTCCTCCCGAGCCCAAGCTCGAGCCGCCACCCTCCGAGCCCTCCCAGAAGCCGCCGCCATCGCCACGGTCGATCTTGATCACGCGTGGGGAGACGTACGTCGGGTGGGAGCGCCACGAGATGGTCAGGAGCGGCGCCGTCGCTGGTAGATTGGCCGGTAGCGGACAGGGCAGCACGAAGGACTGTTTGCCGCGCGTGAGGAGGTAGACGCTTTGCTGTGTCGCGTAGCCATCGTTGTTGGCGTCGTCGTCTTCGGGTGAAGAGGGTCCTGACGAGAGGGAGTCCGTCGGAGAGCCAATGCCGACGGCGGCGGTGGGTAAATCGAATTTGGCGGGGAGCGTCCAGGAAGCTCGATTGTCCTTCGCGAGGCCGAAACCGTCGAGCGAGGTGCGCGAGCGGCGCCCCGAGAGCGTGGCGAGGCCGGATGGCGAGGGCGCGAGGGAGTCCCGCGAGGAAGAGAAGTGGGCGCTGGTGCTGTCGTCGAAGAGGGCGACCTCGCCCACGGCGGAGTTGACGAGGCGGATGAGCCCGACTTTTTTCTCAAAGACGATGAAGAGGCTGAGTTGCGGGTTGAGCACCGTTGTCGTGAGCGATACCGGGCGCTGGTGCATACTGCAGCGCGATCCCCGCAGGTGGTTGTGCTGCGACGCAGACCGTGAATTGTAGGTGCCATCCGAGGCACTTCGGGACAGATTGTCTTGGACACACTGATGGACGAATGTGATGCCACGGGGTGAAAGCGGCGTATAGAATTCCTAGGGGTTTAAAAATAGTGAGTCGGTACATCTTGCTTGGAGTGCGAGGTGGCTCACCTTCACGAATCGGAACGCTCGTTCGCGTTTGGGTGATTCGTACAGTAGGATTGCAGATTTGATCGCGACGGCTAACAAGGCACTGCCACGAGGCTGATCGTCGTTCCGCCAGAGGGCGTACGTCAAGACCGATGCATTCATGAGTCGAGATCCAGGGACCGCGAGAGGCACGTAGTCAGTCGCCCATCGCAGCGGAAGCTCGTCTACAAAGTCCCAGCCCGGTTCGATAGAAGATGTCCTGTCCGGTGGGGACAGACTGGTTTCGGTTCTCCGGGACATGCTACCTGATGAGTCCTGACGGTTTGCTCGATATGGCGATGGAGGTTCGGGTTCTGGGAGGGAATCTATCCCGAGTGATCTCAGGCCCCTTGCCAGGGGGCCAGAAGGCCTGCGTCTCGTCGCCGATCGAAGTGGATGCCAGTTAGGTGGCCGGCGGAGATCCAACGGCCTGGCGCCCTATGTAGTCTCTAAGCACCAGGATGCTTCGATAGACAGCAGTACATACTTTCTGAGATATCGTCCATTTCGCTAGACTGATGAGACTTGCTAGGTTATACATGCGCAGGACGCGGGTGGACTCTTGCTCTCTCGCGCTCTCGGGATCAGAACCGATGAGGAACAAGACGACGCCTTGGGGTGTACTCTCGCCTATTTCCTCCACCTCAAGAAGCGACATTTGAAAAACACTGAAGAAAAGCGTCTAACAACGTCCCTGGGAATTAGACCATAGAACGACTGACCTTTCACCCGTCCAGATAGAGTGCGCTTGAGCTTCCCCTGGCCCCCTCGTTTGCAGCCCGGCATCAGTCCACTCTTGTGGGAACATGTTAAGCACTGAGAGGCCATTGTCATGACCTATAAGGAGAAGACGGTCTCCTAGGAGAGGTAGCAAGGCACGTATGGGAGATGTCGTGTGAGGGAGGAAGCGAGAGCCAAGTTGATGAAGTTCAAGGTGAGCAGGTCGCAACGATTCGCCGACTATAGGTAGTAAGGGGTTGTATTCGAGCGGCTCATCCGCGGGGGATTGGTCCGGTGGTTTTGGTAGATCTTTAAAGTCAGTATACAGTTGTAGCGTCGGGAGGGAACTTGAGGGCGTTGGTGTCGAAGAACGGTCTTCGGGTATAGCCTGCGTCGAGTATGGGTTGATGAGGTGATGAGATTGGAGACTTGGAAAGCAGCGCGTACATGATCCGCTAAACCGTCGCCCCAACCCCTCTGTCTCCGCCGTTGCCACTCCTCCGGAGTGACGTCGACGTACCGTTCAGCGGCTCTTTGAAAACCAGCTAAGAGAACGCTGATAAATACGAGTGGCTCAGCTCACCTCTTCTCTATCCAGCTTTTCCATCGGCCGAATCTTCACGACAAGGAAAGGGGAGAATGAGTGGTGTGGCCAAGTGGGTTGTAAGTAGGCGTACCTTGAATTTGGACCATGTGCTTGTGCGAGGTTCTCATAAGTTGGGAGATCATCACCTCCTCCTACGTCTTGCTCCGGGAAATCAGTAGCGCGGGACATTGATGTGGGCGTGAGTAGACGAGTATGGATCTAAGCCCCTGAGGAGTACATATTATTGATCCAGGGGAGGGAGAGTTCACGTGCACAGACCGAGTGAGTGATAATCGTGGTCGGGGCTGTGCTGTACAGCACTGTACTGTACTAGAATTCGTTTTATAAATGATGGTCGTGATGGACCCTATCTCTCACACCCGCCCATCGCCGACAAGTACTCCACAAGCTAGCCTTTTTGTGGCATATCTTTACTCAACGCCCACGAAACACACTTCGTAAATAATAAGTTAGTGAAATTCAAAAAACATCAGACCTTAGCTGCGAAATCTGTGAGAATCAATCATTCCCGGGACACCCCTGGCAGAATCAGAATGATGCATGTTGTATGGCTGTGTAAAATCCCAGAGTGCGATACCCCGTACCCGTACAAAAGTACCGCGCTAGGTAGGTAGGAGAAAGAGAAGATCACCTGAGCTGAGGTGTGTTATAAAGAGGGTCGAGCATCCCGCCGGCGTGCATGTCCGTCCCTTGAGTGAGATCATGTCCACGTTTGACACTCTCATCACAGACTTAACTAGAGACGTCCAGCGCGTTCAACCCAAAGATGTTCTCCAATTCTGCGCAAGCTGGTTTCAGTCCCGCCTCGAAGAACAAAGGACTAGAACTCGCGATGCCCTCGCACATCGTCCTTCTCTAGCCTCCAATCTTATCCCACCCGACCACTACATCGATACCCCCATTGCGCCCCAACCCACACGCTCGACCGCCTCTCCCTTCACAGATCCATTTGAGCCCCGTCGCATATCCTTGCAGACACCTGCTTCTCAGAGCACTTTCGGTGCTTTGAACGTTTCGGGAAACGGCTTGTTCTCCAGTGATGGTATGCCTGACCCCACTACCACGACCACATTTCCCCCTCCTAGCTTTCGCTTCGATTCCGAACCAGTCCCAGTAGACCCGTATTCGGTCCTTGACCACATCACCCCAAGCCAGTCCCCAGCCCCGGGAGACTACCTACACCCGCCAGGTTTCAACCTTATGGAGCGACGAACGTCCGTTAGCGCCGAGCCCATCTCCGTCGATAGTGACAATCACCAGCCGTTGCCCGTCTATCCGAAAACTGAAGATCAACTCAGGCGAATCAAAGCATCAACTAATAATAATTTCCTTTTTCGCGATCTCGATGAAGAACAGGAGACCGGCGTGCTCAACGCCATGCAAGAAACACAGGTCACAGCAGGGCAGGTCGTCATCCGCCAGGGCGACGTTGGCGATTACTTTTACGTAGTTGAGTCAGGCCTGCTGCACTGCTATATTCGTACGCCACAACCCCCTTCGGGACGCCGTGCATGGGGCTCTGATAATCCGCCGCCGGACTCGGAGGAACACCCACAGTTTGGCAAATTGGTACAAAAATGCACTCCGGGCGCCTCGTTTGGGGACCTTGCATTGATGTACGGCCATCCCCGCGCCGCGTCGGTTGTCGCGGTCGAACCGTCTACTCTCTGGTGCCTCGACCGGATCACATTCCGAACGATCATACTAAACGCAGCGCATCGTAGACGGACGATGTATGAGCAGTTCCTGTCGACGGTTACCCTTCTGTCGTCACTATCACCGACAGAACGCAGCAAGATCGCGGATGCGCTCGCAAGTCAGGCGTATGAAGACGGCGAGGCGGTCGTCAAGCAGGGCGAGATGGGAGACACGTTCTTCTTTGTTGAGGAAGGTGAGGCGGAGGTTACGAAGACCCATCAAGGCGATGATGGCGAAACGCGGGAGATCGTCGTGGGGCATCTCGCGCGAGGAGATTACTTCGGAGGTGCGCGTTAACCAGACCCCGCGACCGACGCTATACCACACGCTAATGGCGCCACAGAGCTGTCCCTTTTGAGATTGGCACCGCGAGCAGCCACGGTGAGCGCTATACGCCGGCCCCCGGGTTCAAATCTCCCTGGGCTCAAGGTGGCAGGATTGGATGCGCAAGCGTTCACAAGACTTCTTGGCCCACTTCGCGAGATTATGGAACGTAACGCAGGGACGTACGGGAGTTACAGTAGTCCGCACCATGGATTCGGGCATTGAGCAGTTTCTTTCTTGTAGTAAAATCGTGTGAATTCACTGTAAATTGCGTGAACTCTCGACCACATGAAACAAGCAATAAATGTTCATCCAATTCAATCCTGAAATATGATTGGTCAGATTTAAAGCGCTTTGGCCCATGGTCGCGATGTCAACAGACCCGGAACAGCCTCAACACCGACCGTGGTGGAAGAAGGCCAAGGCACATCCCCAGGACTTACCCTGGGTGCACAGGCCACTGTTTTGACCGTCTCCATGTCTGACTGAATTTCTCTTCTCATTTCTGCCATCTCTCCACTTTCTTTGTTTTTCTAATTTTTACATTCCTTGACCCATGTCTTCAGTCAGTCCTTCTGCCGGAACAGCCAAAGGACAGGGCAACCTTGATGGTCGTGAGTCACGACCTTTTATGTTCCCGACATCTCTAATCCTAGTCCAGCAACTGCATCTCCTTCGTGAGTGGATCCCGAATTCCCCTTGATTGGTTTTACATCCTAATTCCCTACGGAAGCACAAGCAGCCAGGCAGCTAGCAGCACAGATGATGGCTCAATTCAGTCTACCTTACCACCCGTCGTCGGCGCCATTCCTCGTCCCGTGCCAAATCCATCCCGTAGCTTGACGGATTCGCCGGTGTCGTCGACGGACCCCCCTTCAGCTCCCTTGTCGGTCGCATCGTAAGTCAACACCTGCTGCTGGTCCCAGTTTGCTCAGCATCTGATGATATTA
>QLOS01002054.1:0-10342 GCA_003313725.1 Russula sp. MG48 | reverse complement strand
TGGCGGTGTGGGCAAGACCACATTCGCACATGCCGTGCTCACACACGACCAAGTCGTGTCCCACTTCGGCAACTCGCGTTACCTCATCCACTGCGAGTCGCTCAAGTCGCGAGATTCGCTGCTCGCTGCTCTGGCGAATTCGCTCTCCCTACTCCAACCCGAAACGACATCCGACAGCTATTTCGTGGGGCTCGAGTCCCGTGTGTTCTCTGCCTTGGCCTCCGAGACGTGCATCCTATGCCTGGACAACTTCGAGTCACCCTGGGACCAGCCCGGCCCAGGGAGAAGAGCCGTCGAGCTTCTGCTCTCGGCGATCACTACACTTCCTTCCGTTACCGTCCTCATTACGATGCGTGGCGGAGAGCGACCGAAGGAAACCGCGTGGACGTTGCCTATGTTACCTCCCCTTACAAATTTTGGGCGCGATGCCGCAAAGCGGACCTGGGAAAGCCTTGCTGGCACCTGCGACGAATGGGCAGAGAAACTCATACACGCTGTTGATTGTCTGCCCCTTGCCGTTACCCTTCTGGCAAGTCTTGCAGAAGTGTCCACCGCAGAGACGCTTTGGGAACGTTGGCAGAGGGAGAACATAGCAGCAGTGGAGAAGGAAAAAGGGGACAAACTGTCAAGTTTAGAATTCTCCATCGCGCTTTCCCTGGAAAGCAGCCGCATGGCTGCAGACCCGTCGTCGGGTCGACTTCTGGGTATCCTCGGCCTTTTACCGGACGGGATGCCTGCATCTCCTTCGCTCGAATTCCGGCGTCTGTTCCCCGATATTTCTGATATCTCACGGGGCCTTGACACACTTCTGAAGTGTAGCCTTGCCGTTCGCGCTGCGGACAAGAGGGTCCAGGTGAACTCGCTAGTGCAGCTCTATTGCGAGAAGCATGCGCCTGTCGCCCCTAGGGACCGACAAGCTCTGAGGGACTACTATGTGACCCTCGCGTCTCATGGATATGATAGCCTCAATCAAGACCTATTCAAGAGGATGACCATGGAAATGAACAACATGGAATCTGTGCTGCATAATTCTCTTACCTGGACCCCGCTGACGGAGATCATCCCTGTCATTGAAGCCATCATTGCCTACACCCAATTCTGCTCTTACATTGGGAACTTCTCAGATGTCATCATCAAATCTGCCATTCAAATACATGGCCTCTCGGATGAGACCCTGGGTGATTGTTGGACATCCCTTGGGTCCATCTACCTTGGTGATGACAAGGTGGACCTTGCACGAGAGTGTTTTCAAGGGGCTCTTAGCTTGCATCAAAATGCCCAGGATGTTATAGGGCAGGCCAATGACTATTGCCACCTTGGTGATGTTCTTTACAGATGTGATGAGGTGGAGGAGGCAAAGACAAGCTATCAAAATGCATATGACCTTAATGTGCAGGCCCAAAACACATGTGGTCAAGCCAATGCCTTAATGCATCTTGGAGACACCTATAGAAAGCTTGGCAATTTGGAGGAGTCTTGCTCACACTATCAAAAAAGCTTGGCACTCCATAAAGAGAACCATGACCAATTGGGACAAGCAAATAGCTTGAAAGGCCTTGCCCATATCTATCTTAGGGTGGATAATATCAACCTTGCCAGGGATTACCTTGAACAAGCTCTAGACCTTTACAAGGCTGTGAATGATATTGTTGGCCAGGCCAATGATATATCCAGCTTAGCAGATGTTTATCAGAGATTAGATGATATAACTGCTGCTGAAAAGGCATATAAAGAGGCTCTACATCTTCATACTCAGGCCAAAGATGACCTTGGAAGAGGAAATACCCTCAGCCACCTTGGAGACCTTTTTAGGAAGCAGGATAAACTTCTAGAAGCAAAGGCACATTACACAGAGGCTTTGGGGTGTCATAAAAAAGCACTTGACAAGCTGGGCCAGGCCAATGACCTCAAGGGCTTAGGTGGCATATACTATAGACAGGGAGATACACCCCAGGCCATAAATCAATATAATGATGCTTTAAAGCTATATGAGGCTACAAATAACAGCCTTGGAAAAGCAAACTGCCAAAGACTCCTGGGGAGCATTTATTACTCCCAGAAAAAGATCAATGAGGCATCAGATATGTTTCAAAATGCCCTAGAAAACTACAAAAGAGCCAATGATAGCATTGGCCAAGGAAATGCCCTAAATAACCTAGGGGACATAGAAAGGAGAAGGGGAAGCCTTAGCAAGGCAGAGGAATTATACATGCAAGCTTTGATGGCTCATCAGAAGGCCAATGACAAAGTTGGGCAAGGGAATGATTACAAGAGCTTGGGCATTGTGTATGAGAAGCTGAATAAGCTAGGGCAGGCAAAGGAGATGTATGAGAAGGCTATAGAGATGCATAAGCAGTCTGGAATAGTCAAGAGTGAAAAGCAGGATCATGCTCACATGGCAAGGGTGGTAAAAAAGTTATCACTCTGATGTGATAGGATAGAAGTTCTCCTTTTGATTCATATTCCATATGATACTCTAGAGTGTTTGAACTGTTGATTGATGCTTCAGTTTGTGACTTGAGCTGCTTACTTGAACTTTCAAAACTGCTTGAACTCTGGCTTGAGACTGGTTGAGACTAACTTAGAATAAGCTGGACAACAAGCTGAGTAAGTTAAATTCATAGGAAGACTTGGCTTACACCAAGTAGGTTATGCTTGGTGAGCTTGGAGCTTAATGCTACTTAGAACTGTTGTCAATTTGTGATAAGCAGCCTCAAGTACCATTAAGAAAAATTGCTGTTTTCCTGATGCCCCATAGCAGACCTAACTTGTGCTGATGTTTTGATAATGATGCATGATGCATAGAGGGTCTGGTGACCTTCTTTCATTTGCCCTGCATACCAATGTGGTTTGCCATCAAATATTTATGCAGTGTTCGGCCCGGGCCCGGGCTATGTTATAGATAATTTCTACTGTAATCACTAGTACACTCACAGTGGTCTTCTCGTGAAACGCCTATGACTCTGTCTTCAAGTTCCCACCAGCAGCGTAAATCAATGCTTCCTACACCACGCCTATTGTCTAGTATCGGTTCTAGGCGTGCAGCGATGAACAATACCTCCAGAGTTGCCAGGCGTGTTCCATACCCACCACTAGCACCACAGGCATCGTTCCACAATACTCCCGTCACGCAACCCCATGCCAGTGTCCCGCCCCCCGCTGGGAATTGTAACCTCCATCTACCCGAATTCGGTTCGCGGCGCGCTGGTTCACCGTCTAGAATACCGTCGCCATCGGGGCAGGCCTCGTGTCCCACGCTGGGGAGCAGCTCATTGTCACCCTCAATACGCACACTTCGTCCGAGTCTCGAGAGGAGGAGGGTTGAAGCCCATTACCCCACTCCACCTGGGCCCGCGTCTGTAGAAACTAAAAATAAGCGCTTCAAGGACCAAGGAGACACCAACCCCGTTCAGCACCCTGGCACCGGTATCGGTGCCCCAGCACCACCAGTGCGACATCTATCCAGGCACCCAGCATCAACGGCCTTGGCTGCCTTCTCCCGCGTTGAAAATAGCTCTCCCGTGGATGGTGGCCCAACGCTCGTGCTCGCACGCAAGAAATCAACATTGGCGACTAGCTCGAATGGGAAGGAGAACTGCCGGCCAAAAGCTCAAGCACGCATCCGCGAGTCCCCCCCACCCGTGGCGGCGCCAGTGGCCACCATCCCTCTGCGTCCCATTCGACGAACTGCCATCGCTCAGCGGTCGCGCGCCTCGGCTCGTGAGACTTTGCAACGCCCGTTGGTAATCCGGAAACGGTCTCCGCAATCGCTCCCGGCGAGCTCTGCACCAGGACATACACAATCAACTGCTGGTGCTTCTGTCGTCGTACCAAAAGGGATCAAAGCGCTCATGGGGGATCTTGACCGCTTTGCGGAGGAATGGACGGTCATGTCCAACAATCTCTTTGCCAGTGCTGGAACTACTAGTCGTGAAGATGGGTTTTCGGATTCGAACCTATCCAGCCGCATATATTCCACCATAAAACCGGAGAGTGCGGAAGCCTCTCAAGCTGATAACCCTGTAACAGGAAAAGTGACGGGCAACTATCCAGTGCCAAGGTCTTCGGGATCGGTTGCATCCGTTAACGCATTGAAAGCGTCAGGTTCGGTGAGTAGCGATGGCGAGATGGTCAACTTCGATGTAACGACTGTGACCCTGTCGTGTTGGCAGCACAGTGACGATGCTACGACGCTTAAAGACGCCCCTTTGGAGGCCAGAACGGTGAGGATCCTCATCGTCTTTTCTGATGGTTGCCAACGCTCCTTCCTATGTCAGGAACCAGACCTGTCAGAAATGGCCTCCGCATCGGCACAAGATTCTCCTAGTACAGACAGTACGCACCTTCACCCACCAAAAGCAATCCTGCGAAGACAGCCTATTCCTATTACTCCACAGGCGTCACGGTATCTTCCCCCGCTTCCAGAGGTGAGCGTTCCATGATACTTGTTGCTGCTACAGATTGAACGACGCAGTACTGTAGATTAATCAGTCGCCCCTTATTTCCGGTTCTCACCTGGTGACAACGACGTCTGGCGTATTTGAAGACCGCAAGGACAAACTCACTAGATTACTTGAATCGCCCCCAGTGACTCCACACTGCACCAATCCAGCACAACACAACAGTACCGCCACGAGTCCTCATCTCATCGCCATGTTGCCAAGTGTGTCCTCTTCATCAAGCTCCGTCATTGCGTCTCGTGGGTCTGTGTCGATTCCATACACATCATCGCCATCAGTGATGAACCCGGGGGTGCATGAGCTTGCCTCTCAGCCCGCAATACATGCCGCAAGTGACGCCGTGCCGTCGCGCTCGTCCTCCCTGCGGGGCCTACGTGCCATTTTCAAGCGTACTTCAGAAGGTCTGGCAGGTGGGCAGCGCCGGCGCGCAGAGTCGCTGAAGGAGCGCATTGGCGAACCACGCGTCCTCAGCCTCGGAAACATCAGAATTAGCAATCTTCAGGACGCCGGTGTTGCCCGTGGAAGTGCGATATTGGCAGGATCGGTGGATGACGCGGTGGCCATAGGCAACCTGGCTCGGAAGACGACCACCAAATGATGAGCACTAGGCAGTGACTTGTCAGTCTGGAATGTCCATACACCCTGCTGTAGTTCATATATACCAGCACACTAGACCATTGCTCGAGTACTGTAATACTCCCATTGTAGACATCCTGTAAATTATGCATCAACCAAAGATAGTATCAAATTCTGTACAATTAGGAAAGGTTTAGCCCATAAAACTAAGCAGAGGGACAGGACAATGACAGGAGCTGATGTTGCCATCATCCATCAATAACGAGGGCCGCAGCATTGAGACAAGGTAACCTCCAGTTCAGGTGGTAGCAACCATTTCTCGTGAGTAAATGGAGGGACCCGGCAACGTAAATTCATGGCTGAAATATATCCACATGCACTCAATTATAGTATGCAGAAGAGTGACGAAAGAATTTGGGACCGTTCTGCTTCAAGCTTTCGTGTTAAAGTGAGACCAGCGTGAGTGGGACTCCGAGTCAACAACACGATCATAGATCCGCACTATGCACCAAGTATCAGGAAAACAAGATACATAAAACAAAACACACAAGTGTTTTCACGAGATGACCCAGCTAGAAACTTGCAGTAAAAGAGCCAAATCAACACGGAAGCAGAAGGCCATGTCCAAGTCCAGAATCATGATACAGCTCGGCAAGCCTGAGGGCATAAGGTATTCGCATTGTATCTCGACCCGGAGTTCTAGATTAGCAGTCGACTTCCTTACTTTCTCAGAGACTGAGGGCCTCAGGCTGCGCGTCTTCTGAACGAAGGATGGGACAAATTATTGCTGTCCAAAATCCGAAGATCACATGATGTTGGAGTTGAGTGGTGCCGCCGAAATTGATGACATAATGGTCAGGACCACATGACCTTTGAACGCTACCGCCCAAATTACACGAAGAGACAGCAATTGTCCACTTGCAATCGCGCGGAGGTTCTCTCCCATCTCAGTCAGTCCTCACGTAAAATATCCTTCCTTTGAAATTGTGATAGCTGACACTCTCACAATCTGCGTAGCTTGAAGTGTGTATGCCGACAGGACCAGTATTCAACTGGTTGGCCGTTGCGCACTCGGCGCTAGAGATTCTTGACCATGCACTGCAATATAGGGCAGCACAGGCATCACGGCTAGGAGGGACTCGCGTGTCACATATCCAGCAACATTCCTTCAGTGTGTGTGACAGCAAGTATGAAGTAAAGAGTGTGGACGAGTTCGTTTCACCTACAAGTAATCCTCTCTCTCCTCGGCCAACCTCCACCCAACCTAGCTCCCTCCGTCAAACAAACGAGGCTTCACTCAGGCGGCTTGAGGTAGTAAAATCAAAACTACCGCCAGGAACTGTTACAGTACAACAATTCCCAACCTCTGCCCAGACTAGTGGGGCATCGTCAACGACTACATCCGCGCCGTTAGAGCTGAATACTACATCAACCACCTTTTCTACAAACATCGAGAGTAGACCCTCCGCTGCAGATTCTCTCATTCTTGAGACCGACGTCAACTCGTCCGAACGGGATGTGTCTTTGTTTCAGCAACAATCAGCATCGGGCTGCGGGGCTCCTCCACCCGACGTACTTCTCGACAACCTTTCTGAGTTACTGTATAATCTTAAATCTATATTCTGCAGGTACTCGTGTCTAAGCCCGAGCCAGTGCGGCACCTTCAGTCCTCCAAAGTGCCTTCCTCTCACATTGGGCGACTCTTTCATTACGGCGGTATCAATCACATTGTTAATCGGTGCTGCTCCTGAAGCTCATGTTCGCCGTTTCAGGTCTCGCAGCATCGCTCGGCTACGGCGCTGCTTCTGAATTTCTCCGCCGTTCAGTAACATCTGCCGACCCCCCCGGATCGCCATCCTCTGTCATGATGACTGAAGCGAATTTGACGCGCCTTGTGTCGAAGCTCACCCGAATGCGCGGCGCCGCACTGAAAGTTGGGCAGTTCCTCAGCATTCAAGGTTCGACTATGCTCCTATGACTTTCTTACACAAGCCTCAACCGCCTGTGGCCCGCAGATACGCATGTGCTTCCTCCAGAGTTAGACCGTGTCTTCCGCCGCATGCAGGACAGCGCGCACTACATGCCCCACCGGCAGATGGAGGTATGTTCACCCTAATCTTACCCAAGCGACCGACCTTTGGTGCCGACTTTCCGGGTCGCAGAGCGTAATGACATCCTCCCTCGGGCAATCGTGGCGTTCCTCCTTTGTCGAGTTCGATCCTATACCCTTCGCCGCCGCCTCGATCGGGCAGGTCCATCATGCCACACTCGCGGCGCATATATCTCCGACAGGACGGCCTGAGCATGTCGCGGTGAAAATCCAATTCCCGAACATCGCCGAGAGCGTGGCGAGCGACCTGAGCTACATCCGCTTACTGCTGACGGCAGGGCGCTTGCTCCCGCGCGGGCTGTTCCTCGACAAAACGCTCACCGTACTATACCTTACCCGATTTGTCATCTGGCAGGGCTGACGGTGAGACAGGTTATGAAGGAGGAACTAGCGGACGAATGTAACTATGCCCGGGAGGCAATATGTATGCGCTCCTTTGGAAGCGCAGAGAGGCTCGGCGGCGATGCACGTTTCAAGGTCCCATGGGTGTGGGAAGGAAGCACAGATCGGGTGTTAGTTATGGAGTACGTAGACGGCATGAGCGTTGGTGGAGAGGCAGTGCATCGTCTTCCTCAGGCGGACCGCAACGAGGTGCGTCCCTTTCTCAGCCCGGCACAAGCTGCTTCAACCAACATAACGCGATGCACGAAGATAGCGTCGCGTATAATCGAACTCTGCCTGCGCGAACTCTTCGTCTTCCGTGAGATGCAGACAGATCCCAACTGGTCCAATTTTCTCTGGAATGCAACAACGCGCCAGGTGAGGGACTTGCACTTATCCCTTCCCACCCACATACATTAACACCCAAGCAGATCGAACTAGTCGACTTCGGGGCAACGCGTAGCTACAGTGCCGAATTCATAAACAACTGGCTGCGCCTACTTCTCGCCGCGGCGCAGCAAGACCGCGATGACTGTCTGCGCTGGAGCTTGGAGCTTGGCTATCTCACCGGCGGCGAGAACGACGTCGGTGTCACCAAATTTCTCTCTATTGTGATATATCTAACCGGGGCGTTAGATTATGAATAATGCCCACGTCGAGTCCCTGCAATTGCTCGCGACGCCATTCCGCAAAGGCACAACACAGCCATTCGCATTTGGGCCTGGTTCGGCGTGGGCTGGCATCACTGCTGACATCCGGGAGCGCATACCGATCATGCTACGCCATCGTCTCACGCCGCCGCCACGGGAAACATACTCTCTTAATAGGTGCGTAAGCTGGTCTCTTCCCAACTACTATTGACCCATTACGCGGAGAATAGAAAACTGAGCGGCGCATTCTTGCTGGCGTCAAGATTGCAGGCTAACGTAGACTGCAGAAAATTGTGGGATGACATCGTTAGCGTCTACCAATTCCCCACAAATCTATCATGAAAGTATAGAAGAACCCAAAGCGAAGAGTTACTGCAACTTCTATCATTGAGTATAGATGGGATATGGTACTGTAATAGATTCTCAAGAAATGGGAGGGTTCTGTGAGAAGATGTTCGAGTCGTTGGCAGTTGAAGGCCAGAAATATGGCTCAAAGCTCCTTGAGTGATTTTTTGGCGGTCGTTGAACGTGTGGAGTAGATCATGTCGGTGAATGGCCTTGGCAGCATCAGTCAAGCGCGCACAATTATGATGGGAAGACGCAACGCACCCCTCTAATTTAAGAGCGATGACATACACAACGTACACATACAAGGTCACGAGCAGACCCACAGGGCGCTCGTACCTGCCAAACGTTAACCTCATGTCACGACGCTACCCCCACAAAGACTATGCGAGCATGGCACGCACCATAACGCCGTCGCGGCGAAGCACATCGTGCTGCCGACGTACATGGGGTCACGGAGCACGTTGAACGGGAAGCCCTCGACTCGGTGATCCATAAGGATGCCGAAATAGTCGCCGAGAAACGTGCCCGTGATGCCAAGCGCCCAGGTCGATGTTACAACGAAGGTCTGGCCAAGGATGAAGAGCACCATGGGCACGAGCGCGTCAAACGGGGCGGGTAGAAGGGGCACACGCGGCTGCTCCAAGAGCGCGCTCAGGTAGCTATAGACGGTCGGCTGAGTCGATGCAGGACAGGTACAAAGTGGAGAGGGGAAAAAAAAAATTTAAGATGTACACACAGGTGGTCGCGCAATATCCCTGCACCGAAGATGCACACGGTGAGGAAGTAACAGCCTAGATAAGCGTTGCCGCCGAAAATGCGGGTGATGGTCTTGTTGTGGTATTCTGACACGTCGTCCGTCAGGTCGGCACGTCCGGTGCTGGCCGCCATGGCAAGGAGAGGGCTGGCTTACCATTTCTTGCGACGATGTTCCACGCTGTGGGGTTGAACGTTATGGATGCCAGAGAAAGGTAGAGAGAGGCCTTGGACGCGTCAAGGACGGCACTCAGAGCCATCGTCGGTGGGAGGAGAGCACAGGTCGTGGTTGAGGACAGACCGGCAACACGCCGCAACATTTTCACGGTTTACGTACTGTACCGTACTGTACAATGACACTGTACTCAGAACGGTCCCCGGTTCAAGTTCTCCCGGCTGTCATGAACTAAACCAACCACCGGCAAAAGTCACCATCCAATGCTCCGTCTCCATCTCCAACACTGGCAACCAATGTTAATGCTAGAATCGCAGACATTTTGGCAGATCCGGAGTAGATCCGTACCGATAAGATAATGCAGGCTACATAGGACAGCCTGAGTCTCAGGGTCACCGGTAGATAGAGGGAGAATCACTAGTCATCCGACCCCCATCGCTCACACTTGACCTACGCGTGCACTTTAAATACACTCAGAATCTCTCCACGCTAATAACCACCAACACCGGCGAGGCTATGACTCTACTGTACGTCCTCCGCATCTAATTGAATGTAGTCAACATATCCTACCGGACTGAAAGAATGCCATCAGCTAATCCATTAGGTGAAGCAACCAGCGAGACTTACTATCCAGAGCGGCAGCTGAAGCACCACGACGTGGAACCCGTTGGGCGCAGGCGCGGGCGGCCCATATGGTCGTCCGTGATATAGGCTGTAAAGTCCGGCCGGGAAGACGTGACGAGGTACACGATAGAAGGCACCGCAGGCGCTTGCGCACCGAACCCATGCTGCGGAAATGCAGGCACGCCCCCGAACCCGCCGCGCTGCGGGAACGCGAGGGCGCTGGCTGCATTGGGGCCAAAGCCAGCTGTTGGGCGGCCCAAACCCG
>QLOS01002052.1:1590-16004 GCA_003313725.1 Russula sp. MG48 | reverse complement strand
TGACGGTTGGGGACCAAGAGAGGTGTAAAATCTGCCGAACCAACTTTGCTCAAGATAGAGGCGAATAAGAACAAACAAGACCAAAGTGAGCCAAAACTTCCCATGAAGTACCAACGGCCCGGGCATGCCATCGCCTTCTCGGAAGGAAGAATACCTCGTCCACCTCATGAGCTAGTGCATGTGCTGTGTTATGATATGCCACAGGTCCTATTTGCGGCTTACGGTGGCTGCTTGGCCTACGCGTACACTCTGTACTACACAGGACCTCCAGCAACGCTAATTACTCCATTAGATATCTGCCGATGATTCACACCGTTCGGGACTTTCTGATGAACCCCTGTCGGTCAATCATACAAATGATACGAAGCGTACTAAATATCTGCGTGCTACAGTACTGATAGGATTTTGAAACCATTCACGCCACGGCTCACGATACTGCCGAGACCTTAAAAGGATCGACATAGACTCCGTTAAGTACCAAGATTGGAAGGGATGACACCCTCCTTCAGTAAAAGTGACCATATGAATGCGGACACCGTATCAAAATGTAAGGATCGTACCGATTTTTCGACATTGAGCAGCTTCGGCTCCGTGTTGAAGTCATACTTGCAAGATGCACAGTCCGTAGTGGTTGTCTGGTGCGCACTAACAGATATCGTAGTTGGTTTGGACATTGACTCGGGATCAGTTTCCTTCGGTTGTGTGGTTCTGAACGAAGCCATGTAGAACGTGTTCTCAGGATGAAGGTTGGCTGACCGCTCAAGGATTAATTCACGACTATTCAACCTGAAAAGCCGCAGAAGTCAGCAACCCTTCTGACAGTGCGAAGGGGCCTCTCACATGGCAAGGAGGGCGTTCGCATGGCCTGCAAGGATATCAGAAGATCATCTTTACTTCTGACATTAGCGAAAACATACATTTAATCAATACCCAGTAGAAAGCCTCCGGAAGCAGAGAGGTGGGCGCGATCGCATACTAATCACAGCATAAGATGGCACGAGGGCGAAAAAGAAAAAATACTCACGGAAGTAACCGTCCCAGCAGCAATGATGCTATCTTGATTTAATTATGTGGCCAGGTCACGCGGTGTCAAGTCTCACCTTGTCAACAGGCCAGAACTAATACTGTAGGACATCAAGGTCATGATAGTGGAATCGGTTCTGTGCACGGGTATTAAAGCGGATTTTACTCCAGAATGGCAAGACAATGACTTGCCTCACGAATCCGGTTCTTCGCTGGTAGAGATACCAGCACATTGACAGGGCGATCAGAACGTCCGCCGTAAACAGAGTGCCCAATCCAAGGCATGCCACCCACTATTGAGAAATTAGGCACCATTAAACGAAAAATAATTATCGAAGCATACAGTCAAGGAGGCATAAAGAGAGAATCGCTTGAGGGCGAACCTGATGGCGGATGTCAGATTCCCAAGTGATGATCAAGTGAGATCATACATACACTCTGAAGGAATACGCTGGCATACAAAGGTTGCAATTATTCAGCGGGAATAAATGCAGGCAAGAAACTCACCACATCCGCAAACTGCAGAAACGCGGAGAAGCCATTCACAAGACGCCCATCGCATGACTGGGAAAGTGCTCACCGAAGGTAATGCTGGCCGCGCCCGTCTGCGAACATGGCACATTTGGAAAAATCCAACAGGTCATCCAGGAGTACTTACAATTGCCAACGGAATGATGACCCTTTTGCTTACTGTCAAGCGATCACATCACGATCGGAAATATGAAAGATTGCACGAGGAAATGCCCACAGATGTAAAGACGTCTCACGTAAAGGCTGTGCTAGAACATCAGACAACAGGCGCGAAATAGACAGGGAAAAGGGACGAACAGCTGTGTCATAAAGCTGACGGAAACCTACAAGTTGCCGTGAGTGAGCCATTGGATGAATTAGTAGGGGCACAGCATACTGCGACGAAACCTTGAGTCTACATCAAGCAAGTGAACGGGATGGAAATGGTGAAGTTCACACCAACGGTTGACGTACGTTTATAGACCTAAGCTGGAAATCAGAGGCGACACCCACTGAAATGAATCGACTCACCACATATTGAGCCCTAGGTTGTCGACGTTGCCGAAGTTCAGGACCAGGTACCTAATATAATGGGCTTACGAAGGATGGTTGAGATGGCAGTCTCACCAGTGGAGCGCATGAAAGCATAAAATATTGTGCAGGCAATCTAGAAAGCTAATGGGACCATCGCGTTTGAGACACATTGGCAGGTGTTGGGTCTCATCACGTACACTACGATTGCAACGAACACTTGGAGGGGCCGTGGATCTCTACGGCGATAGACCCTGGGGCTGGTAAGTTTCGTGTACCAACATAATGTCAGAAATTAGTTACCAGTAGTAATTCCATCTACATGAATCAAGTTGTAAGCCAACGCCAGAGAAAGGGGGAATGTCTTCACTTACGCCTGGATTATTGTCACGCCAAAGAGACTAGGTCCGCCAACTTAGTAAGGGGTGGACAAGGAAGAAAAGGAACCAGACGCACATACTACTGACAAACAGCCCTATGAGGGCGGCACCGAAGGTATTCTGGATATCTACAACGGCAGAGGCAATCATGTCGATCCAGTCAATTTTCCCCAGGAGGTACGTGAGGATCTCGTCTCGGAGCAACTTGACGGCAGCCAGATGGGGGCAGAGGAGCACATAAGTATATAAGAGAAAAGAATGCCGCCGAGGCCGAGCCAGTGGACGCTTGCTTCTAAAGGGACAGACCCGATCATTTGAAATTCCCGTCGAAACAATGTAGGGGGGCGGACCTTTCACATCCTCCGGCGAACAAGATCTGCGAACGATCCATATTCCATATACAGTAGATTTGCAAAGCCTCTAAATCCTCTGAAAATTTTTGTGTTGGTACCTGAGGAATCAGCCATTACATTTTGACGAGTTCACAACACGTCGTTGAGCAGCAAGCTCATTCCCTGCCTCGTGAACTTGAAAATCTACTAGGTCTGGTGTAGCATCGGCTTACAAATCAACTATAACCCCTTTTGCAAAATAGACGTCCGGATGCAGACATCCAGAATAGTAGCGAAGGAAAGCCCCCTATAGAAGATGACGGCTACTACTAGTAAGTTACTATTCAGCTAACTTAGAGCCAGGTTACGTACCTAGACCATGACGAATCACTAGGACTACTGTACTGTACATACAGTACCTGCCAGTGGTAGTCACGGTACTTTACAGATGACACGTAACTTACTAATTTAGTTTGATAGGCCTGTCAACAGGCACCGATCATTTGCACCCGCAAGATGGCAAGACACCGCTGCTCACAATCAATTGACAGCTACAGTACATTTCAACAGATACTGTACAGTACAGTAGTTTGTGTACATTGTACATGTAACTGTGCATACCCATGCCCCGCCACGCACGTCAAGCACGACGGCGCCGACCATGCCCATCGGCATCGTGTCCAGTAGTCCCTCGTTCTCATCCTTGTCCTCTCCTCCCCCAGGTGGCTCATCTTCAGGCAGCCCCAGTCCGCGCTGATGCACATCTGTGTGAGGTGGGTCAGTGAGAGCACAGTGTATAAAGGTGGGATGTTGGGTTCAATTGCAACGCGGGTGGGCAGGAGAGTGCCAGGGAAGCGTCGAGTTTATTCTGTGTGGACATGAATCATTATCATACAGTACACGCCCTGGGAGAGGAAAGTGGACACGCGAAACTGGATAAGTTGACCACGGCGCCTTTGCCAGAGTTGAAGATTTTTATCTGAAAATGATAGGGTACAGCCCAAAGGGCTGGCCTCAGTCTCTGCCGTGAGGCTAATCTGCTGCATATCTTCATGTCATGACACTCACAACCACGACGCCAGCATCCGTCGCCTCTGATTAATGGCAGGAAAGAAGTAGATCAAAAAGGCCATGACAAGGTCGAACATGGCAAGTGGATGTCTCACATAAAGTAGCTATCATCCGGACGGTTTGGCTTTGCTTGATGATATTGTCCCATTCATCGCCCCCTTTCCCATCTGTCGCAGCATTCACAGGCTAAGGCTAGATGGGAATTGCTAAATACAAATTGCGGTAAACGTTACCAAAAACGCAGGACCATCAAAGCTCACAGTCTAAATTGTGAGAAGTGTCATCCTGAAATCGGCCCAATACCATAACCAGCAGGCGGCCTTGTACCCTGCTTCCTGGCATGGCAAAGACGGCTCATTCGGCAAAGTCCACATCTGAGGCACGCAAGTCGATGGAAAAGCGTGCATTACTTGATTTTTTTTTTTGGCTCTGATTGAGTACTGGTCTCCCCACACATTGCAGTCAGCCAGGCGAAGCGAGCAACAGCCATGTCTTTTCGTTGGAGAAGAGAACTGCTGCCCTACGACACCCTGCCTGTGCGCTCAAGTTGAGGCATCAACACCAGAGACTTTGCACTGGATGCCCCGCCCTTCCCACTCGACGCACACCTCCTAGATATCCACAAGCCGCTCCCAAAGCGCCTGCGCGAGGCTGCACTGGCCCTGTCCCTACCCGCTATAGGCAACATGGTATCCTGCAAATCCACGTCGTCCAAGTCCATCCACGCTGGAGCGCCGTTGCTACATGTTGCTCACTGCGGGGATGACGATGGTCACTGTGCCGATGCAGCTACGGAGTGTGCTAGCTGCTGAGGCTGCAAAAAGCTCGGACATCAGATGTCGTTAGTGTGCGCCCAGCAGTGTGGATGCGGGTGTGGGTGGGGAGTTCCGGGAGCGCGGTAGTGTGTAGGTGGTGGGAGAGGACCGAGGGGCGCATTACGCCTAGTAGAATTGTGCCGTCCAGCGGGGGTGTAACTCTGTTGAGCTCTGAAAAAATGATAAAAAAGAGTACACTTCAGGTGGGTATTTTTTTTCGAAAGGAAGATCCAGATTGGACATCTGGCACGATTAGAACCTCTGGCCTAGATTCTGGGAAACCTGGCGTGACCAGGATGCCAGGCACCCCCATTATCTTGCTGATGCCGACAGGAACATGAACGTTGTCAATGACAGGGATCGTTTGAACACGAGGACGTCTTGCACGCTGCCCAATTTTTGAGCGCGACCGAGGCAGCGAGGAATCGACGATCACGTCTGAACATCACCCCGTCACGTTCATCAATACACGGGCCTTCATTGGCCTGCGGTACTTGACAGGTGCCGTCCCGGACCCTTCGAGGAGAGATATGGCGGCCAGTGCTGCTGAATAGGACGGCTGAGTGATGCACTGATACAGCACGACCACGCAGAGAAAATGGAAGACGCTCGTGCGGGACTGTCCTCATTCGTACGAACGTCATTATGAGTGGGCATACTGCCGTCACCATTGAGGACCATCATGGTGTCATCATGTGCCACAGGACGACGGTCACCGGTCAGATGATAGCCGCTGTCCTTTACACAGAGCGATGTGTGGTGGGGCGATGGCGGAGAAAGGCATCCAACGTCATTCATACGGGAGACAGCGGTGCAAAACGGTGGAAGAGAAAGACATCAAGGAGGGGATGCCGAAACATGGCCATACGCAGACGGCGACGTGGTCCATCGACGACGTGTGGGCTCAGGTGATTGTTTTCGAAATAGCAGATAATGAAAATAAGCCCTCGTTTGTACAGGGAGACCGACACTGGCAGTAATCGAAATGTGCTACTACGACACGAGGTGGCACCAGAGAGAGAAAGAACACGGAGCAAGAGACAGAAAGGAGACACAGCCTGTGAACACGTGGTATGACGCTGAGAAGAGAAGAGGAAAATGGTGATGAAGTTGATGTCAATGGACCGTGACGCCGGCACACGAAGAACTTGAACACATGGTGCAAGGTCCGGCGGATGACGTGGGCGAACTGAAGCAAGCTATGTCACGGGCCGTATAGTATGATTACTGTAAACTAAGAAATTTCTGACCAGAAAGTATGGCGGATGGCGTTTGTAATGGATTGTGGAAGTGGAAGTGTTGCGAAAGGCGAGGCAAGGAGAGTGAGATAAGCGCATAGTAGTTTAGGGCGCATGGCATGACTTGAGACAGCCTGAGTGTGCGCTAACACAGACCACATACAGATAGGGGCCATAACCAAGACTACGAGATAAAAGGCAAGACAGTAGAATAATACTGAAGCCAAGAAGCATGGACAGCATAGGTACATAACTAATTCTCCCCGGCCATGGTCAACACAAACCGAGAAACATCCGAGTCTGAGTCCGAGAACAATAACACAATGTCAGTTACTACTGCAACATCAGTCATACTGGCTTTCGAGCGACTCACCCCAATTCTAGGCCAGATTCCTCCTCTTTGATCAAGCTCCATAGCGGACAAGAGCGAAACACCTTTCTCCGCCCTCAGTTTCTGACTTGCGTATCGGAGTGCCTTTGCTGACTCCTCCGAGCCATAGCTCGCAACTTGTGCACCCGCAGAAAACATCTTGCGATAGAAATGCTCTGAAAGGTCCTGCCCATCTTCATATACCATCGCCCACATAGCCCCAATCACTCTCCTGAACCCGCTGAACTGCATTGCAGCAGTCAAACGGAGCACCTCGTCCAGCGCATCACCCTCTCTGTTGGTTCCGTAGTATGGAAAGCTGTTAGGAAAGCGAGTTCTGCCTTGGGGAGATGAGGCTTGGCGACGCGAAGGAGTGAGAGGTGGGTGTTGTGCTGGAGCAGGAACTTGAAGGAAGACTCGAATGGCTAACCGGCTTCGATTGCAGCACGCCGTAGCATGCAAAGTGCACCCAAGGGTGCGTCGGAAGGCAAGCGATCACGTTTTCTAGTGTCGCTGCTTTGCCTGCGATGCTCGTCACAGAACCGCTGCCAACCAAAGATACAATACCACGTGTTTCTGAGTCCACTCCGCAAAGGGATCTGTCTGGCTGTCCAACGATGAGTAGCCCACTGGCAGAGCCCAGGGTGTGGGACCTCAGAAACGCCGGAGAAGGGGAGAACCCTGCTGGGGTCAAAATATGGACGCACATTGCAATACGTCCTGGAGAACCTGTATGAGTTGGTGGGGCAGCCTGTCACCGAGAAGTTGAGGGAGGTTGGCATTCCAGAAAAGTCGCGGATCTGGCTGTGTCCAACCTCTGTGTTGACCTCCTTCCTTCACGCTATAGGACCAATACCTACGGACGCCAAGGGCAAACGATACCTTTGTGACTTTGACGTCTGCTCATACACACCAAGCCTCTCAGCGCTGATAGCGTCGCCCACATGGCTGAAAGGAGGTCAGCCAACTTTGTGACCCGATCAAAGAAGTTCGTCGGAGTAGGAATATGGACAATTGGGTCGCTGAGGCGGACGATGAGAATGTCGGAATGGTAGCTGGAGAGATTAATGATGACCACTGGACCACCCATAGCCGTCGTTTGGAGGTGATGAAAAGGGACGGGTCGCCAGAAATTCTCGAGTCCTGATAATGCTTGGATCCGCAAGACAGCTTTCTCTAGTTGTTCTAAAAGCCTGCGTTTCTCCGCTATGTTACGACTGAACGGGTCCTTTCTCCCAATTGCGAGACCATCCGAGTCGTCATCCGTACCCGCTGGAGTCTGCATGACATCACCGATGTCAGTCGTAGTGATTACTACCTCCAAAAGCAGATTTCTGTGAATTCATCTGCTAGCACCTTGTTGACACCGCGGAGTTCGGGTGGGGTGCGAACACTGCGAAGGCTGCACATAGACTACAGGGATGCTCCCCCTTGTTCGAGCACCTCAACAGCTTTGGAAGCTATTGAGATGCTCGAACAAGGGGGAGCACCCCTGTGGTCCGGTATGCGCAGTCCTCATAGGCACCTGACTCATAGTGTCACGGTACGGCGGCGTTCATTGGAAGACTCCGACGGTCCTCAATAGGGGCCCGTTCAGCGTTTCGAGGCGTTTCAGGACCCCCTTTTCGATAGTCGTTTCATGTTTTTGTTTTTGCTGCGAAACGGATGAAGTCGAATCCTCAACTTTGATCACTTAAGTAAAAAACCGAACGCTCATTTTCTCTATTGAAATTCACGCTCCGCTGCATCTACATTCTCTGCACATCAGTGAAAGCTTTATAAATTTTACAGGAGAAGGGGAAGAGCGCTGCGTCTCCAAGACAGGGGCGATATGCGAGCCTACTCATTGTAAGCCCACTGTGCTGCAGCCACGTCACGAACATGAAGACACGAACATGAAGAACAAGGCGAGGCAACGCCACACTGGCACGCTCTAGCCTTTGTTGTTCTTCAGGAGCCATCAAAGGCTAAATTTTAATACTCAATCAAACTCCGCTTCTCTGCCGCCTGAGCCGTTTCATGAGTTCAGCTTTGGATCGATTCGCAAAACGCATATACAAGAAAAAGTAAAACACGTTTCGAAACGCCTACTGTGAACGCCCCTAATGTCTCGGCTACCGATGTTTTCATGCTGAGCTTGTACTGTGGGACCTAAGTCTATGAAGCGCTGAAGCAAGGAGAGGGCCTTGCGGTATGCAGTCAGAGCTGAGGGGTGTTGCGAGGAGCGCGCGATGGCTGTTCAGTTCCTAGCAGTCTATCACGCCTACTAGAGAACGGGTATTTGACGGCAGATCGAATCAAAGCAATGGACTCTTCGAGATGTTTTGCATAGCCTATCCGGGAACAAAGAACGTGCAAGTCACAAGCCAAGTTAGAGAGATTGTGGGAGGCATCTGGATGTCCTTTGGGAATCAAGGAGATCGAAATTCGGTGGTGTTTGATCGCGTCGATGAGATCTTTTACTGCCACTGCACTGAAAGCGATATGAAAGTAACTCTCCAAGACCATGATGAATGTTACGTTCAAGAGAATGACCAGATTTGAGCAATTTCGAAGCTTCGTGAGAATGTTCAATTGCCTCTTTCGATATCACCCATGTCACCGGTCCTTATATATCGTATTTTCAGACTGACGTCGAGGTGCTTTAGCGCCAGCGGACGCAGTGGGTCCTCTGGAGGTGTGAGAGCTAGAGTTTCACGTTGGAGGTTAATCGATTCCTCCAAATCTATGTGCTCGAAGAGAGCGCAAAAACATAGCTTCGCCGAGTCCAGCCAAAGGTGCCCTTCGATGTGGGCGACCCAGGGGCAGGAAGCAAAGAGAGGTATGACAAAGCGAAATTCCCTCCCCCAAACACTCAAATTCATTGAAGCGGCTGAGGAGCGATGTCGCAAGGTTCCCCAGGAGTCAGTCCTTGTTCTCATGGCTGGGAGGACATAAAAGGAGTACCTCACGATAGCAACTGATTGTTCTCTCGAGGTCTTCTGAGGTCTTCTTTGTCCACGAGGTCGAGCAACTCCTAATATAGCGTAGCGGGGTCCTCAAAATCGTTCGCGTCACCACTCTTCTCAGAGCATAAATAAGGTTGTTGAGGTACGAACAACGCGATGGATGGTCCAGTGGACAGGACGCGAGCCCAACACGACAATGACTGATAACCCCGGTGGGATGTTCCGACTTGTGGGTTCATTCATATTTTTCTTTCCACGCAATTCTCGATGTCCTCCAGTCGCCCTTCAGCTTCGAATCCACTTCGGAGGGCTGCAGCAAGGTTTTGGAGGACATTGACGCGCTTAATGCCGGCGACCTCTAGTGGGAGGCTGCAGAGGTAGCGATAGTGTGAGATAATGTGGTCCAAGTCTTCCCTCGCTCCAAAGTCGGTGAAACGAGTGGTCAATGCGACTGTCAAGTTATGAATGTTCAGGAGGGGATGATCGAATCCACGCAAAAGCGCCTCGCTATATCCCATGATAACTTGGTCAAAGGTCTCCTTTCTATTGAGTCGCCTGGCAGAGAGAATATCAGAGCCCGAAGAAAGCCTGGCAGTCATCGAATTTCGCGAATTGTCATCGGTCATCCGCAAAAGGAATGTCCAAATTTGGGTGACTTGAAAAAGATTGTGTGTCCCGGCGTCCAATGGAGACATCCTCACGGCCATGGTTCACATACTCGGCGTACAGCTGTTTGAAAACAATGTTGTCAAGGTTCGCTCAAAAATTCTACCTTATTCGTTACAAGCTTACTCAGAGATGCCCTCTCCGCCCCACAGCACGCCTTGACACGTTTCTACGGAATAAGTCGTCACACCGCCAGCCGCGTCTGCGCTCGCCTCCAGATCCACGACACCTGTCGCGTCCGCCAGCTATCCGCCACACAAGTGACCGCCATCGCCGCCTTCCTCTCCTCGCCGTCCACCTCGCCCATCCCACCCCGCGCGCCTCTCGCGTCGCCCATGTTCCAGCCACCCCCACCATCGACGACGTCGCTCGAGAACCTGCCTGGCGCACGCACGTACCTCGCACAACTGGACGTGCCTCCCCCGCCACTCCCGCGGCACAAAGCAAAAGGTGCGGACCCGCTGCGCTGGCTGCGGATCGAAACGGACTTGAAGCGGGAGATGCGGGAGAATATCGCGCACCAGCGGATGATCGGGAGCTATGTTGGGAAGAGACATGCGATGGGTCTTCCGGTGCGCGGGCAGAACACGCAGACGAATGCTAGGACGGCTAGGAAGCTGAATAGAGTCGAGCGACATCGGTAGTACTCGTTGGGCTGGTGCGACCCCAAAGTCACATATAGTAGGTTGGTCCTTCGCTTACTGGGCAGGATCCAGTATATCTGAGTCTGCCTTTTCTAAACAAGATGCACTTTTCACAGTCTATTATACAGAGTGCAGCACGTGTCATAGAGTATCTCTTAAATTTAGTCACAGTAGCAGAGATATGTCTAATACTGGTGAGACTCTTGCTAGTGGCACCATCCACACCGAAATCAAAACAAGTGCAACTGTTGTCTTCACGGCAAAGTCTAAGTAAGATACACATGCTGGGCAGTACTAGTGTTTAATTGGGTTCTGTACCTCCGGGTGCATGTTAACGAATACAAAAACAAGCACCAACCATCTATCACATCACGGGGGTGACGCGTAGCATGACTCGGAAACATATTCTTTAGGCGTGATCAAAAGCAGGTAATCGAATTCGAACCTATTGCCCCACCTAGATCCCGTAGCTTGTGTTGTGGTACCAGATGCCTCAGCCACTGACCCTGTCTCCATCTTACTTGTCTCGGTCCCATCACAGTGGTCCTGATGACTTCCGATAAGCGCCGAAGGCATAAACATGATGGTTACTCACCTCATTTAAATACTCTATGACCGCGGTGTTTCCGTTCAAGTCAACAACGTCGAAGATAGCGGAGTAGAGGGAAATATCCTCCGGGAGGCTCAAATTCTGGATCTGTATAGCAGGGCTTTCTTCTCGACATCGGTAACGAACACGTGGCACCACCTGCGGCGTGTTCGGAGTTTTTGGAGAAGAGTCTTCGCGACTGATTCCAGACTTCCCACATTTGCGGTGTGGGAGGAAACTACAGTCACCTGAATCGTCATGGTATGCTCATCTGTGCAGACGGTGGGCCGGTGGCATCGGCGGAAGCGAAGGTTTTGGATACAGGGGGCCAACAGAATGGAATCTCATGCTTTTCGTGTTCGTCAGACATGCTGAGCTGGAGCAAGGAGACGTATGAAGCACTCACCACCCTTGACGCCGGCAGTGCCACCTTTGATCGTTTGAGATACGTATTTTCGACGCACCCGGGCACGAGCTCGGCGTTTGGGCCATCGACCTCGTCTCGCGCGGCGGTGCGCTGGACCCCGCCCATCTCCAACCTCCACCGCACAGCCCCGGTGGTAGAACAATGAATGGAGGCGGCGATCCCGAGGCGGCAGATGGACCCGCGCTACTTCTGCACAGCCGTGCGCCGGCTGGCAGGCAAGTCCTCGATCCGCAAGGGCTTGACCACCGTCTCTTGCCGCCGTCCTCGCGTGCCGCATTGGCACTCGACGCGCAGTATCCCCCAACTGTGCCTACCTATACACAGGAGAACGATCCTGGTCGGACAGAGAGCGCATGCAGCGACATCGCCGGTGCGACATTCGGGTAGAGCCAGCCCGGCGCGCTGGTGGTCAGGGACGGATGCGACAGACATGAGTGTGTGGGACATGCAGACCGGGTGAGTCTTTCACCTACCTACTCTTGTATCTGATTCTGAATTGCGCGGTACGGAAATGGGGACGGGTGGATAGGCTCACGCTATACGTCCTCCGTGGACATACCTCAACTGTGCGCTTTCCAAGGTGATACACAACCGGCCTATTTCGGTGAGCGGCTCACGCGATGTGCCGCTTCGTATCCAGGTCACATATATCCCCCCGACGACTGAAAACGTCCATGAAGCAACCGAAGCCATCGCACAGGAGGGAAACAGGGGGAAACGAAGTGGCCCAGGACGAACCTGGACGGTCGTCCAGGATCTTTTGAGTTGTCAACTCAAAAGAACTTGGACGACCGTCTTCCGTTCAACGACCCGTACTTGTCCAGCTTGCCCGTCACAGAAAGTGCAGTTTTAACGAGTTTGGAATGCAGGACAGATTCGAGGTCGTCGACAATAAGTTACCTGCAATGCACTGCATAGAATAAGGGTTCGGCTCCAACACGTGGACGGTCAGGCCAGTGGTCGCATAGTACACATCAGCCTGCGGATGCGATGCGTACGATGCGACCACTGGCCTGGCCATCAGGAACTGACATCAGTACCCACTTGCAGTTGTTGTGGGTATACATAGGATGAACGGTACCGCCTCACCCTTCTTTCATGACCAGTTCCTGAAGTGCAATCCAGTAAAGTTCAATTGAGAAAGGTAAAGCAAGCATAATAACGAAAGGACATACAGGTCATCAAATTCAGTGACGGTATCTGGTGTTAGGGATTTTCGGAGGAAGCGCATGTGCTGTGAGCTCCTTCAAGGAAGGCGTAGAGGCGATGAGAACTCACCTCCAGTGGACGAAACTGGTTGATAATTTCGCAGTCTGGTATATCACGTGTCCGTGGGCATATATCCCCGATCAGTTGGTTGTGCATTGCACACAGTGACCGACAACCCGACCAAGATTAGATAAGATAATTCTCGATTATTATGTAATGCGTAGGAAAGCTCTTAAGGAGGAATAGGGGCAATGTGGTCCCGTCCATCTGTCCCGTCTGCGTAGCCTCTATATTCTCAGAATGACTTACTGCAATGTCTGTACTGGGATGACAGGGATGTCAACCTACCGAAGAACGACATCTTCCCGGGAGTCATGCTCCAGTTCAGACAGTTCCGAGTCTACTACATCAAGCAGCCAGCCTCAGGTCGGGAGTCAGCAAATAGAAATGAAAGATCGGCTTTGGCTCAAGAGTGCTGCCTTCCAAGTTGACCTCACTGCTGAGGGCGCCGTCTTCTATGCAGACCCAAATGACGTGCAGGCCGTGATTGGTCGCTTGCAGCAGCACCATAACCTCACAAGCATCTCTTTGCTCGGCGCCGGCCCTTCGTCGGAAAGCAGCCCGCGGTTCCCCTCTGGGGGTTTTCAGATGGAAAAGGACTCATATGACCCGCTCATACACCTGCTCAACGAGATTGTCTATACTGCCAATGAGTGCCTACCTCCCGCACCACGACATCTCAAAAATCTTCGCTTCTATCATTGTGAGGGGGAGAAGATAGATATTCATGGTTCTATCAAACGTTTGAAGCCTGATGGTGTTGGACTTCTTCGCTACCCATCTCTTCCAACTGGAAGAGAACTTTCTTGGGAAGATATCGAGATCGTCGTCAAAGCCAAGCGCCAAATCCACGGCCTAATCCTACAATCTGCGACATATGCTCGCTGTTCCCTCGCACACGACAGAAGGCGCTCATTCGCCACTACGATCGCTTTCAACCATGATACCTTGGAAATATACTTCTTCGTGTTTCACCACTCTGGATTGTCTGCCTCTCGTCCACTATCCCTCCGCACACCAGAAGGATTCCAAGCCTTTGTCAGGCATATAGTTGGAATCCTGTCAATCCAGAGCAAGGCAGATTTTGGCCTGGACATGACACTCTCCACAGATGGGTTTCGCATAAATGGCCGGGACTATGGGATAGTGCGTCAGACCCACATGCGTGACAGCTTGTGTGGTCGTGCCACAGCTGTGTATAGCCTATATGGTATGAATCCACACTTATCTCCCTTCCCTGACTTGACTTACAGTAGCACGCACCACAGACACACATCGCTCAGTTGTCAGCTTACAGAACAGAACCCTCACGCTTGCCAAGAAAGTGGCCAGTTTGCCCGACAAGATAATGTATAAGATATCCTACCCAATTGAGAGGCGTACTCAGGAGGGTCTACTATTTTCCAAATTTCTTGGTCAATTTGGTATCGTTGACGTCGTTGGGTTCTATGTCTGTGGACCCAAGGAGCCTCATGGCTCCATAGAGCATCTCTTTCAGAATGCGAATTTCTGGAGCATCTGTGATGACGCCAATGACGAGGCAAGAGAGCCTGAGGAGAGACGTCAGCAATGTATCGCAATGTCTTCAGAGGGGCAGTCGC
>QLOS01002050.1:0-12789 GCA_003313725.1 Russula sp. MG48 | reverse complement strand
GGCGGAGAACCTGTCCGGAGTGGAAGTCTTGGGTTCTGTCTCGTCCTCGTCGTCCTCGACCTCGCATTCTTGACCTTCTGCCTCGTCGGAGCTGAGCCCGTCATCTTCGTACTCTGGCCCGGTTTGGTGAGAGCGGATTGTGCCTATGCCTTGAGTCTGTGATAGATACCATGGGTGACATGATGCTTGGACGGTGGCAAACACGTACTGGGGGCGCCGAGACGAGGCTCGGGCGAGAACGCTTGATGAACGATTTGTAGGTTTGCTCAAATTCAGGTGGACTTGTGGAGTTGGGAGGGTGAACGAAGCCGAGTTTGATGTGCATAGTACCGCTCGCATTGGTCGTCGCACGTGAGGACATAAGATTAAGGGAGAAAGGCTGTGGAAAGACAGAGGTTTTTGGCCGCTCGTGATAGTACGATAGGGGAGACTGGCCTCGTTATCGGGATCATCGAAAGCGAACGCATTTCCTTTGAACCATTCGTCTAATGGCAAGGCGTGCTCGCCCATATACTCCTTCTTGAGCATGTCTTTATCCCAGACAACGAACTCGAGCACGCCAAGCTTATCCGCTAGGGAGAGGTAGATGGGGAAATCGAAAGTGGCATCTTTTGCAGCAAAGACAGGATTGAGGGTGCGCTTGCAGACGGGTGTTTGATATCGTGTGCTGAGGACAGAGACGGTGACGAAGCTAGAAACAAACAAGACAGGGACGAGGTTAGTAAGGCAACTGCGGAGATGGAGTGGGTTAGGCGGGGGCGCACGGGTCACTGAAGCCATTGCGGTCCTTGCTTTCCAAGTCCTGGCAAGAGAGAATCTGTACGCGGAGGACGACGGCGGGGGTCTCGCCAGGGATAGGTGAGAAAGTGTTTCTGCCACTGCCGCGGCCTGATGAGACGCGAATGGGAAGTCGGGCAGCTGAGCGAAGGGCACGACCGATCTTGAGGCCCTTTTTCGATGATGCGACCATTGTCTATTCTGCTGATGTAGTATTTCGGCTAGGCAAGGATTGCTCTGCTCTGCTCTGTGATGGTAGAAAGAGAGAAAAGTGATAGAATTGGTGGGCAGCGCTGTAGCTTAGCAAGTTCTAGTTAAGGAATTTGATTGTAATCGATTAATCACCCAAGGTAACCCGGTATGACCATGTCTCCGTATTCTTATTTAGTCACAGTCGGAAGTTGGAAAGCGGAAATTAGTTTCCGGCTGACCAGAGTATCTCTACTGTACTCCCAATGACGTCATCCTCAGTTGCCGAATCTCCTGCCTCTCCCGTACCCCAACTGTTGAGTGGCTACCGGTGCCCTGTTGTTGAGTACAGGCTGCATCCGCCGCAGGACCATCTTTAACCCACGAGCCCGGTACCCGCTCTCCCGCATTCCACGCTCAAGGTCCTCCACCCGCGTCCAAAGTCCCGTAAACGCGTCTTGCAGCTCCCGCGCCGCCCCCGCAGCGCTGAACTTGTTCACGACTCCCAGAGTCGTGTACAGCAGCTTGTGACGCGGCGACGGACTCGCGAAGTCCATCCCAATGGGCAACAAGTCCAAAGCATCGCGCTCGCGCAGGTCCTCGAGCGTGTTCTCGACGAGGTGGATGAGATTCGCGAGCATCACGCTGTCCGCCTGCTGCGCCCACGCCTGTATGACGCTTTCCGGGACGCCGAGGTGTCGTGCTAGCGAGCCAACATCATCACCCGGTCCAGCCCCGACAGCAAAGTCGTGCTGCCATGCCGCTACAAGCACGGCGGCGACGCAGTGCCCGGCGAGTGCGATGTCCCTGTTAGTGTCCTGCGCCATGGACACGGCCACGGTCCACGCTTCGGAGGACACGAAGAGTGGGTCAGTTGTGAAGAGTATGGGCTCGATCACTGCAGCACGCATGTGCCATCCGACAACTCCCGGGAGGCAGTAGAGCGCTTCAAGGGATAGGACGCGCCGCTTGCGCTCCATTGCGGACGTAGGAGGCATATGAGGCACCGTGCCACGCGGGCAGAGCAGGTCCAGGATGCGAGCTTCCAATGGCGAGTCGAGGCCTTCGTGATGCGTCAGGTGCTTGAGCGCCACATCGGGCGGTTGTACCGTGGACGATCGATAGTATCCCGGTATCGCGGCTACGAACTGTTCCAATTCATGGTCCTCGTCGAGCGCGTCAAGCGTCCAAGCTAGCGCACGCGCATCCATTTCTGTGGGTTGCTTCAAGGCAGTTGTCTCGCGGCTACGCGAGAAACCCTGCGCGAGGCGCCTGGAATGGTCGTCTAGCTGGAAAATGATGCGACCATAAAGTTTCCATGAAACCACCCCCGTATACCCGTAGATAGACCTGACAACACGCCGCGCCAAGTCGAGGCTGGCGAGCAACACTGCTTGTTTTAAGATCCAGAGAGAGGACGTCAAGGGTGTTTGGTAAGGAGAATTTGGGTATAATAGAGGATGTGCCGTAGATAAGAAATATGCCGAGGCTGCCACTGCGACTGCTGAAAGGAGGGAGAACGCTACAGTGTGATTGATATTGATCAAAAAGTCTACGAGGCCGGCAAAGAAGAGGAACACGGAGGCGTGCAGAAGCGCCGGGAGGGCCTCGACAGCACGTGGGAGGCCGAATTGTTCCACGCCTTCAGCGAAGAAGGTTCGTATGCGCGCTCGCTTGTACGGCGCATACCAACGCTGGGAGACTTGGAGGTATCTCCGCACCCACTGTTGCATGAGCGTTGCCAAAAGTGCGCACGTCAAGCTCAGCACAAGACTGAGGAACCACAAGGTATTCACGCGGACGGCTGACGCCGACGGACGGAAAGCCTGACTGGGCAGATCAGATGGAACGGAGATGGAATTGCCACTCGAGAGCGCGGCGAGCTGCTGCGAGATTTGTGCGAGGAGTAGAACGGTCGTGTCGCTCGGGTTGGGCTGCAACTGCTTGTAACTCTCGATTATGAATCCCGCCACAGTGGCAGAGAAAAGACCTGTCTATATACATTCACGGGAATCAGCCGCAGCAGCTTGAGAAGCGAACACTTGGACCCACGAAAACGAGAATTCCTTCGGTATCTCCCTTCCAGCTGTCCGACTGCTCCTTGTCGAACTTGTCTGCCTGCAAAAGGTAGACAGAGAACATCTTGTCTGAAGAGTCACCGTAGCTTCCCTCTGCGACATTTGGGTGTAGAGAACTGGTGGGAGCATCCGTCTCGGGCGCGATAGGGGGCAAGGGGGAGACAGAGGGCGGGGGAGGGGAATGAAGCTGGCTATGTTGATGGCCTGTATCGTAGGAGGAATAGGTTGGCAAGCGAGAACTCGGCCCTGGACTGCTGGATAAGTCGATCACATCTCTCTTGGTAGGCTGGGGTGAGGCTGCAAATGCTCAGGCTGTCAATTGACATTACATTGATGGCAAGATAAGTATAGCCCACCTACACCGACATTGTGCGTGGATTCGACGTCTGGGCTGTGCGATCGAGGAGTGTCTGTACTCATAACTAAGAAGCGTACTAAGTAGTTGAGTCGACGACAACTTGAAGGACGAGGGCAAGCCGTCACGTGGTCTAGCAGCAGAAAGTCTGCGGCGGTAGTTACCGACCGTGACAACCATAGACAATACAGTAACAGTAAGGACCCTCCGCGCGTGTTCACGGAAATGAGGCTGTTACCAAATCGATCGTTTTTCACAAGCAGGCCACAACCCCTCGGCTCCTCATGGCATGCGTTGAACGAGGCCCCACCAGACTTGTCTTGCTTGAGATGTAGGCCCGGGGATGCTCAGGCTACAATTATGTCCCTGATGTGATGTGGGCATTATGAGGCTGGTCGTTCGTACTCGCAAATTGGAAGGGCGCAAGTTAGGGGTCTGTGTCGAGCGCCTGGTCCTCTATGTGTAATTTAGTCATCATTACTGCAGCAGGCTGTGTTTTTACAGTAAGCAGGGCCGTGTCGTCTTTATGATAAACCCTCGACCACAGCTACACATCTCCTAAGACTCCTGGTCCACTCGCTCCCTTCATGGCCCACTACGATATCTTTCGCGAGCAGCTTGCGATCAAGTATCCTGCCTACGGCCACGCTCTATGGGAGCCAAATCTGGGGGAATCGTATAGCGTTGTGGAGATTGGCGACGTTGGTTACATGCGCGAAGGAAATTTTCACCGTCTATCCAATGCTCTTCTGCCTGCAAAACACCCATCCCATCAAAGGTTCGATGTACTGGAGTATCACGAGCCACTTAAGCCCAACATATCAAAGCATGTTGACAGTGGCATGCTCAGTCCCAACGATTTTCACTCAGCCGAGTTACCGTGGATGCCGGTGGATTAGACTTCTCATCAGAGTAATTGATCTATGCACTCTCGATACCTTGCCGCAGACATTTTTCCAGGCCAGAAGGCTCCGCTCAAGTCTCATTTTCATGCAAAACGAAGTGGGGCGCAGTGTTATCCCTCCCAGTGCAGGCCCGACGTGAGGATACTGTCGCCGCTTGCGCTAGGAATTGGCAGGATGGATATCATTTTGGTTACTGGGTGTCACCGCGCAAGATCCTGGACTATTGTCACCTTCCTCGAGAGCCAAGAAGATGCACAGGTATCGTTCGGGTTGAGATAACTGGTAGTCTTGAGGCCAGCATCACTTGGCAGTTCTCACGCAAGCACACTTGAGGAGCTGTGTTGAATCGCGGCCGTGATGGGGACGGTAGTAAGTTTGAATGCCATTTGAAAGGGCCAATCGTGGCACAGAATTGACATGATCTTATGCATGTTAGGACCTACCCGAGGATCAGTGCACATTCATTCGAGGGTTCGGCCCGAGTCCGTATAACTCGTGTCTTCAAGATATTACCTAGGCGGCTTGGAGGAGCTGTGAGACACGCCCCGGATCCGGACTGGAACGACTGAGAGCCAGACACGGAACTCATATTGATGTAAAGTACTCCTTTTAACCTTTGATTTTATATTCAAAGTATCAGGATCCTCTTCAAGTTGACGTCTGTCCTATCATAGGAATCTGCTTCGCTATGGGTGTCGTCCCGTTTTAGATGTCAGAGCAATGCAGTGCAGTCAGACAAGAAGATGGCCCCCTGCCGCTGCCTCTCCTATATACAACAAGGAAGGGTCACGCTTCCTCCCTGCCGTCCTTGAATTCAAACTATAGTTATCACACATCAGTTTTTGCCTCACTTTGGTCGCGGTGAACGCGGCGCTCTCGTCGGCCCTGCAGCTCACTTCTGTGATGACTCAGGCTATCCCGCGGTGCATGTCCACAGCATAAAACACATTGTTGCACGTACGTCCTTCTCGTGTGAGAATTATCACGAAACGGGCGGGGGCCTGTAACTTAGAAGAGATGGCAGTGGTACTGAACACCTCGGCATATTTGACACTGCTTCTCTCGGAGGGTCTCCGACGACTCGGAGGTCAGCCAACTCGCCGGTACGCCATCCTATCCACAGCTACTAAGGGGCGCCGCAGATTGCAAAAGTCGTGATTAAAGCCAAGAGATGCGGGAACAATGGCACATAGTGTACCTATTATGCCCTGCCGAGCGGCAAGATATCGTTGGATATTTGTATAAGCCACAATATATCTGTAATACCAGACTTGCTCTAGACTATGATTTATTCCTGCCAGTGAAGTTGTAGAGAAGTGCTCATTCCATAGTAAGAACTTCATGGTGTTACAAATGGAACATTTACAATTACTGTCTTTACTGCCTCATGTCTTGGTGCACAACCTGGACCCGATGACCATTCCCGAATTTCATATTATAGGTCACCCCCCCCCCTTTCCACTGCGTGCTCTCGATGAAATTAATACCCCCTGTCCCAATGAACATTCCCATCAACAAGTGCTCCAACACGAGAGTGTAGAGCTTAATGCAGAATTTCTTTCCGGAAGTTGCATGTTAGGATCTCCCTTGCGGACTGCGGACCGTTTTCCATATATGCTTACACCTCTATGCTTACCCCTACCTACCTGTGACCCGTACTGACTCAGCCTGCTTACTGTACAATATGATGCCTGTGGAGCGTGCGTGACTCGTGTGGAGCGATGTGGCCATCGCTCCACTACTATATTTAGCTCCGGATCTTGGACTGACTCACTACCCTCGTTATGACTCAGGTAGTAGTTAGCATGTGCCCCTTTTGTAGCTCCTATATAAGGAGCCCCCTTTGTGCCGGTCAAGCCTTAAGCTTGACTTAGTTTCTTAATCGAGACCCGACCTTGCTTCGACTCTTGAGCTTGCCGCTCTAAGATGCTCCCACTGCCCTCTTGCCTTAAGTGCTCGCCCAGCACTGCCTTGCTTCGCTCTCATGCCTCTCTAAGTCGGCTGCAACGACTTAGCTTGAACCCTAAAGGTCACAAGCGCCCGTGACTTAGCCGTTCTACTCCGAAGAGTCTGCTTTACTCCCGCGTCGCCGAGACCACCAGAAGTGTCTCGCTCAGGACCACGTGCTCATTGCCCTCGCACGTGCTCGCTCTCGCCACACGCCTAGTTGCACAAGTCATGCCCACGGCCCCTCGAGCCATAACATAAGTCAAGCTTCCCTTCATCACGTCTACAGGAACCGCCCTGGACGACGCTGCCTTCGCTGAACACCTTCAGGAACTTGCCAGACGCCACCTCCACATAGAACATTGGAGATCCCATCTGGACGTCGCCATCTACAACCACAACGCCGTTTGCCACCACACCTGTCAAGAAGGAGCCACAGAAGTGCACCTTTCCCTCTGCATTGAAAGAGACGTTTTCTGCCACATCGACCAAGAGTGGCAAGGAGAATTTAACCTGCTAGAAGCCGCCCTCACGATTCTCGAACTCTCGCTAACACCCTGGAGTCTGCTAGACAACGCGGATTAATCGGAGTCAGGGAAATCACACCAGACGCCCTCTGCGACGCCATAGAATTCACGCAGCACCTGCTAGACCAAGCCAGAGGCGACGCGCTCCGCCACAGCCACGACTGCTACCTCCTCTGCGATAGAGGACCCAACCATCACCACTGCCTCCTAGACCAACTCATCCACGAACTAGAAAGCTTCGCGCAGGAACTAAACTTCATCTGTACCGCCTTCTTCGAGATGGCAGGATTCCCTCTCCCCTCATAAGCAACCCTGGAAGAAATCAGACTCGCGCTCTCTCAAGGGTATAGAACGAGAGTACCTATCAGGAGAGAGGATGACCTTCCAGACTACATCAAGGGAGAAGCCTACTGGAAAAGGAACAACACAGACGACTACTGGTGCTACCACGTTCGTCTCTTCACCCCGCTAGGCATCAGAGAAAGACCCATTGAGTACCTTAATAACGACTGGTACCTTATAACCTACGACCAAGGAGGATACTGGACGCGCGCCAGCGAAGTCCTAGAACTTGAACACGCCAACGAGACCGGACTAGGACACAGCTCACTCAAACCAGAATCCCCAGAACCCATCACTGTAGATCTGGCTAGCCCAGACCGCGCCTCCTCAGCCTTCCACAGCACCAGCGAAGGAGAAGAACCCACACCGATCCCCCAGATCATCTCGCCGCTTGAAGAATTCATTAGCACAGGACTCCAAGACGTAGCCACGTTACAGGGAGCACACCCACTCCTTCCAGAAACCCAAGAGACGCCCCAGCTTCTGCAAATCGCCCACGCAGCAGCCCAGCCAACTGCACCACCGCCCATCCTCCAACAACTGCAACCGCCAGCACCTCCCGCAGCCCCAGTAATGGCCGCTGTTACGCTTTTTCACCCTTATCCCGCATATGACCCCTTGACTGCCTCGAACCCACGACCGCAGTACTATACTTGACTCACGTGACTCGATGGGAAGCCCACTCTCACGACCCCTGACTATATAAGGTAGCCTAGACTGTAGCAGCGTCTCTAGGCTTGTTCTCTTGTACCAATACCGAGCTACGCTCTGGCCCTTGGTGGCTATCGTATTCCCCTCTCACCTTGTGAACCCCCAGATCCTCAGGCCGATTGCCTGACTTTGAACTCCCCTGCATTGAACCCTTGACTTGGGGTTGTGCGCCTAAGGGGACCGCCGCTGCCTGCGTCCCTAGTTCCGAGGGACTGACAGCACCTGAGCCCAGATCAGGACTCAGCGACATTGACATCGACATCGATACGCTCAGAGCTCGAGCGTAACATTAGAACAAGCCTCCCAAATCCCCGACCGATCGCCACTGCAAGGCGAACACGATAGCCACCCATTATCGCTACATCACTCGACTGATCGCGAAATCGCGAAAGATCCGACCGACAGAAAATCACGTGACCGATATCAATCGAAAGCCCAGAATCACCCCGATCCAGATCTAGGAGCCCTCATCGATCGCTCCACGATAACAACCCACAGACCGAAAATGGCGACGGCGGTACTCCCAACCGTTAACGACAGCATGCACGCGCCACCATCCCCTGTGGCAAGATTCCCACCAGGGTATGGACCCCCAGTGCCTGACCCACCGAATGCACCCCCGAACGTCCCACAAGCGCCCCAACCGCAAGGCGATGACCTTTGATTGGAGGGCCGAGAACCAGCGATCTTCACAGGCGATCGCGCGATGACCGACACCTTCATTCGTGAACTGAAGCTCTACCAGTTCCTAAATTCGACCCACCCGTTGATCCTCGATGAATCTACACGCATAGCGCACGCCCTGACGCACATCCAGGGATCTGCAGTAGCAGAATGGCGACGAGCCCAAGAAGACTGGCTCATCGCGGAACCCCTCCCAGACTGGGACGAATTCGAAACTCGATTCACCCAAGATTGGTTCGATGTTAACGAACCCTACCGCGCAGCAGCGCAACTCGACACGCTCACTATGACCCATGATGACATCGACGAATACATTACCCAATTCGCCACCCTGGCACGCAAAGCGCTTTACAGGGAAGACGATCCCACAGTCCTCGAGCGGTTCAGAAGGGGCTTACCCCTACGTCTACTCGAGGCCTGTCTATCACACGACGAACCACAAACCTGGGACAGTTGGAAGGCATCCAGCAGAAAGCGACAGGCCATTATCACAGCCATGAAACCGCACCTCCAGTCGAGATGGGAGGAACGCCACCCACGCACATTATCGCCCCCGATCGACACCCCACCCCTAACACGTACAACCACACCTGAACCAGAACCAATGCAAGTCGACGGCGCGGTGATGATCAAGGACCAGCAACGCGCGCAAGGGAGATGCTTCCTATGCAGTAAGCAAGGACACATCCAACGCCACTGCCCAGGAAAGATCACAAAGACCCCCGAAGTGCTCGCAGCCGCGCGTCCCTTGGTCGACGACCAGGGAGTGAGGCAGATGCAGCACCGAGTCCTCAAATATATGCGAGGGCTGGACGCCAACGACCCGACCCGAATCACATTCATGCGTGCAATGTTTGCCCAAGACGTCTTCCTCCCTCGCCTCAATTCGATGAGGATCGCTGTCACCTTCTGCACCGCACAGACCGAATATGACCTCCTAGCCTTCTTGGACTGCGGAGCCACAGAGTGTTTCATAAGCCCCCAATTCATAGAAAAGCACAAGCTAGGAACTTGACTACTTCAGACCCCGAGACTCCTGCGCAATGCCGACGGATCACACAACGCCGGAGGCAAGATTACCCACTACAGTGACCTCGAAGTCCTCACTGGAGATGAGCCCCACACACTCCGCTTCTACATCGCAGACATGGATCAGGACCACGTCGTCTTTGGATACCCGTGGTTCGCAGCAGCCAACCCTAAACCCGACTGGAAGACCGGAACGCTCCCAGCACGCGTAATTCTACGCACCGCTGGCGCGGCATCGGGCAAAGCCAGATACACGGAACGAATTGCAGGGATGACCACGGCGGAAGTACACAACGAACCGTTTTGGGAAGAAGGCGACCAACTGTTCATGTGATGCGCAAAAACCACAGTGGCTCAGCAGTTAGCAGAGCAGGCAGCCGACAAAACGGAACACACTTGGGACCAGATCGTTCCCCCACAGTACCACGCACACGCCCGCGTCTTCAGCGAAGAAGCAGCGCAAAGATTCCCCGACGCACGACCCTGGGACCACGCCATAGACCTCAAAGCGGATGCCCCCACGACCCTAGACTGCAAAGTTTACCCACTGACACCAAACGAAGACATCGCACTACAGAAATTCATCAACGAGAACCTCGCTAAGGGCTACATCCGCATATCCAAATCCCCATACGCATTCCCCTTTTTCTTCATCAAAAAGAAGAACGGCGACCTCAGACCGGTCCAGGACTATCGCAAGCTCAACACCTGGACTACCCGCGACACGACCCCACTCCCCCTCATACGCGAACTCATGGATTGACTGACGAGGGTAAATGGACAACCCGCCGCGCTCTTCACGAAATTAGACATCCGCTGGGGCTATAACAATGTCAGGATCCGAGACGGAGACCAGTGGAAGGCGGCATTTAAGACTAACCGGGGGCTTTTCGAGCCCATGGTTATGTTCTTTGGGCTCACTAATGCCCCAGCCACCTTTCAATCCATGATGAACCACCTGTTTCGCGAACTAATCAATGAAGGATACGTCACGGTCTACATGGATGACATCCTGATCCACACCCCTCGCAACATCGCCCTGCATCGTCGCGTTGTGGACGACGTTCTGTCCATCCTTGCACGAAACGATCTTTTCCTGAAACCCCAAAAATGCCAATTTGAAGCGGACTCTGTCGAATATCTAGGAGTCATTGTTTCGGAAAACTCCATAGCCATGGACCCGGTCAAAGTTGCAGGCGTCAAAGCCTGGAAGACCCCCACGACACTGAAGGAAGTGCGAGCATTCCTCGGCTTTCTGAATTTCTACCGAATGTATATCAGAGGATTCAGCACACTGGCCGCACCACTTAACGCGCTCGTGGCCTTCTGCGCAAAAGGTGGGAAGTTCTATTGGGATGAAACGCACCAGGCCGCGTTCAATGCCCTCATTGAGGCCGTGGTCACAGGCCCCGTTTTACAACAACCCCAATTCGATAAACCCTTCATTGTCGACACGGATGCCTCGGCGTATGCCATCGGAGCGGTGCTGCAGCAACGCGATGACAAGGCCAAGCTCCGGCCCATCGCATTCCTATCGGCAACCCTCGACGAAACGCAGAGGAATTGGGACATCTACGACAAGGAGCTGTATGCAGTAGTGCGCACACTCGAATACTGGCGGCCCTACCTCGCGGGCTCCCAGCACCAGACCCTCATCCACACCGACCACCATAACCTCACCTACTTCAGAAAGGCACAAAACCTGAACCGACGACAAGCACGATGGCACCAAGAACTAGCAGATTACAACTTCAAGTTGGTGCACGTCCCCGGCAAGCGACACATCCCCGCAGACTTCCTGTCGCGTCCCTTCGGTGTAGACCAAGGGGACGACGATAATAAAGGAGTCATCATGCTTCCTGAATCACGATTTGCCAAACTCGCATTCCCCGACGAATTAGAAGCACGGCGCGAAGTACTGCACCTTCACCATGATCATCCCCTGGCCGGTCACCCCGGCATCGCCAACACGCAGCATCTCCTCGACCAGCAGTACGAAGGAGAGGACATGAAGGAGTTTGCCGCAGAATATGTACGCGGCTGCGCCTCATGCCAAGAAAATAAACCACGAACCCATCATCGACGCGCGCCACTCCAGACACTACCAGTAGACCCCACACTAGGCCCATTCCAGACCATCACCATGGACCTGATCACAGACCTGCCGGAGTCGTATGGCTTTAACGCCGTCCTCACGGTGGTCGATCAAGGATGTTCTAAAGCGGCCAAGTTCCTCCCATGCACCACCAACATCACCGGCGAAGGCGTAGCAGCCCTCTACCTTCGCCACCTCGTCCCGTGGTTCGGAATCCCGCGGAAAGTCATCAGCGACCGTGACCCACGATTCGTATCCCAATTCACCACGGAGTTATGCCGCCTTCTCCACATCCAGCAAAATGTGTCCACGGCATTCCACCCTCGCACCGATGGCGCAAGCGAACGCGCCAACCAGTGGCTGGAACAGTACCTCCACCTCTGGACGTCGAATGATCAACACGCATGGGCCCCCTACCTCCCGCTCGCCGAATATGTCCACAACTCGTGGCCACACGACCGCTCTGGACAAACACCCCACCAACTCCTCTTCGGCACGAAACCTTTCATCCCGATGTCCACTGAGGAAGCTTGGGTGCCAGAAGTCACCGAGCGACTTCAGAAGATCCGGGAAGCCCGGGAAGCAGCGGTAAAAGCGTTTCAAACTACGCGAGACCGCGCGATCCCGGTGGAATTCGAAGAGGGAGACCAAGTGTGGCTTGAAGGGCGCAACCTCAAGCTCCACTACCCTACAATGAAACTAGCACCACGAAGATACGGCCCATTCCCCATCACACAGAAACTATCCCCCGTCACCTATTGCCTCCAACTTCCCACGTCCATGAGGATCCACCCCACATTTCATGTGGATCTCCTCACACGATATGTCGAAACAGCCGCCCACGGACACAACTATGCCTGGCCGGATCCAGAGGTGATTGAGGGCGAGCCAGAATGGGAAGTTGAATCGATACGCAAAGCAGACCATTACAGCAGGAGGAGGGAACTCCGTTTCCTAGTTCACTGGAAAGGATTCCCAGCCTCTGAAGACTCCTGGGTCTCGGCCCACGACCTTCACGCACCAGACCTTATCGCAAACTTCTATCAACGCAACCCCGACGCCCCACGTGCAGTGCCACAAGCGCCGGGACGTCGCTTCCCTCGGAAGGGGGGTAATTCCCCTGCGCCCACACCATCGATAACGACAGAAG
>QLOS01002049.1:0-22854 GCA_003313725.1 Russula sp. MG48 | reverse complement strand
AAAAAAAAAACCTTCCTCTCCATCCTCAAACAGCTTGCTGACTCGAGGTAATATAGTTGCACGTAAGTTTACCGCAGCTCGTGAAGCTCTACAGTATCTTCACTGACTGACACCTTCGCTCAGCTCTGCGACATGCCCGCGGGCCCGCTGACCGCAGCACACCGAGCTGTGCCTGAGCGCTTGTGATTGCAGCACCTGCACGCTGAATCCGAACGCTTTTGGTGGGTACAGGTTGCACAGGCGATCGAGGGCGCAGTCTGTGTCAGTATGGAGGCTGACGGTCCTGGACACGGAAATACATGTGCAAAACAGGAGGCGTTAGAACCGTTCAGCACCACCATCTGGGAACTATCATAAACGGTTCTAATCATTTGGTTTACAGATGTATAAGCTCCAAAGCAGCAAGTGGGTGGATGCTGTCTGTGAGCGAAACCAGGCGCTGATGAAGATGTTGATGCAAGCGAGAAGTGGGCCAGAGCACCCCGGGCCATCTTAGCCTGAGCCCAAAATGGCGGAAACTCCAGCCCAACAGAGGTCCAGTACGAGACTCGCAGTTCGCATACAGGTGGGACAAGCACCGCCCCATGTCAGTAGCAACAAACTTGTGCTACAATGGCCTAGTCTCGCCAAAAGCCCCGGCCTTCGCTGGCATCTCATCAGTGCCAGGATGAAAGACTCTATATTCAATGTTCATTATGTTCTATGTATGACCATGGAGTAATGCCTTCCATAGCACGAAATGTAGGCCCCTTGGGTTAGCATGGACCTGTGGTAGAATAAAGAGATGCAGAGGACACTGAGACTATGGGTACAGGTGTGCGAGGCAGTATGAATTTATCCTCTCCAGCCAGTGAGAAGATGTGGGCATCACAGCACGAAAGATGTTCAAGTACTACAGTAGATGCATTAGGAAAACTCAGGACATCAGTGTGATTACTATTTACTGAGGCTGGCAGCTATGAACCCCTTCGGGTGGGTAGATGCACCAGGCTTGCCACAACTGCACCTACGTGAAGGTGAAAGCAAACCAAACACTGAGCTCTGCAGGGGACCGAACTGTGACAGCTCTGAGAATTCGATTGGCCAAGCCTATACAACTTCGCGTTTACATGATGGCGGAGAGGAGACACGGAACGAAAGGACAACTTGAAGATATAGAGACCAAGGAGTACCATATTGTAAATGAGATCGGATAGTGAGTAACATAAGAGGACCACGCCCGGAGAGAGAAACACAAATATGAGTTAGGGGAAGGAAGTTGTAAATCGAGCCCGCCGTAGTTAAGCACGCATGCCGACATGGAAAGTAACACTTGGGAGCATGATTGCAGTAAGCACGTCAACCCTCATGCCTCGCACTCGATTCGTTTTAATTACCTATAGTCAGACTCAGGCCGAGCCTCCGATACACCTCAAAGACAAAACATACAAAAGCGTCACAACATGTCTGATAAGTTACAGTATTGGCAGAGAGTACGCGAGGCGTTCACTTCTCCCATGGATGATCAATCTCAGGGGAGGTTGACACCGTGTCGAGTAATTGGTGCGAAAGTGCTGTGCCTATGTCAGGTACGGACATCACCACTTGCATGGGTAGTGAGGGACTTCCACGTTATTATAAGGAATTGTCGTGAATATCGAATGTTGTATCGTTCGTTGCCGTCCTTCGGTGCAAAACGGAGGTCGCTTGCGGAGCCGTGAAAGAAAAGGCTGTAGGTGAGCTCAGGAGAAAGAGTCCCGGACCGGGAGTCACCTGATCAATTTGCAATCTGGGAGAGGAGAGTGCGGGAAGCGTGTTGCTGGGAACTGGGAGTGAAAACGGCAGGGGGGACAACGCTCTTCCGGGGGGGAACGGGTGCAGACACTGAGCTAGTGGGAGAGATGGTTGGGGTGTCAGGGGGACCTGTATTGCAATGATGGTCACGGAGTCAAGTGAAATAGCAGGACGGTAGTTACTTTCTACATTGACGGAGGTGGGGTGGCAATATTCAATGATTGGGGTGGCCTGAGGCATATCGTGCATCGTCTGCGAGGTGCATGCGGCTATGATCTGGGTTGAACGCAGGAATGGATGATACTAGGCATGGCTTTGGGATTTCGTGACGGTGGGTCGGCCCAGGTGACGATGGGAGGATAAGTGATCACGGTACAGGTCATGTATGTGGGAGTGATGACTTTGGATATTGCATAGTGGGTACAAAGATGCGTCGTACAGACTGAAGTGCCTATCAAAGGTGGAAGCAAAGGCGGTAGCCGGAGGGAGCGTATCTTGATGCAGGGCGAAGTAAATATGGCGAATGTATTTGAGAATATTGATGGGCAGGCCAAATTCCCCGGTGATCCGCGCTTCTAGAACGATTTCGTTCCACAAGCCACAGAAGTCATGCTGGAGTCCAGGAAGAGTATTCTGTACGTCAAATTTGGAAATTGATGACAGGGTGTTCAGCATTGCTTCCCACCAAACAGGATCCACGCTGAGAAAGTAGCGGAAGTACTGGCGAGTGATGTGGATCAAGTTGGCGAGTAACACGCTGTCACCATGTGCGAGGTAGGCTCGCAACACGCCCTCTGAAACACCTAATTGGTTCATAACGAGCGTGTTCCAACGGTAATCGCGTTCCCCTACAGGCACACCTGCTATGATGCCAGTAACTATCCCTTGGACACGTACCGCGGAGCTTTGGTCGCTGTTGTTGCCCAGATTTCTCAATAGATGCCCGATTTCAGCTGATAGCAACACTCCATCCACGCCCCGCTCGAAAATGTTATCGAGGATCATCCAAGCTGCATGGGGAAGGTGTGCAGTATCGGCGGCCTTCGCACAGATGATGAGCCGCCGTTTTTTGACCGTCTCTGAGACCAGACTAGATGACAAAGTACGGTCCAAGAATCCACTGAAAGCCGCTCCCAGAGTCGAATCATCATCCAGTTCGGCAAGAATTCGTCTGGGTTCGTGGACCACTTTCGAGCTACATAAGCCAGGGATATTCTCGAAGAACTGTTCCAGTTCGTGGTCTTCGTCTAAAGCGTCGAATGTCCGTCTCAACACATGACGGTCAATTTCCGCGGACAATTTCGAAGCGGTTTCTTGCGCTGTCTTCATGATACCCCAACAGAGCCGTTCGCGATAAGAGTCCATCATATTATCAAAGCGCTTCCAGGTCGCAACGCTAAAGTAGTGAGAAAGTGTGATGAAGCTGAGAATACGGAACACTCCGTATGACACCCCAGTAGAAAGGGTCAAGGCAGACGAAGAAAGAGGTGCATAGTAGGGGCTGTCGGGACGGAAGATTGGCATCAACGTGATACATCCATATACCCCTACCGAAAGCCCGATCCACCAAATCACGACACTGAAGACGGTGTGGTGAACGTTGAACAAGAATACAAGGAGACCAGAAAAGAAGAGGAACAGGGAAAGGTGCAACAAGGTGGGCAAGGTTTCAACTGCAAAGGGAAGGCGCAACTTATCGACCCCATCGGCAAGAAACGCACGGATCCGCGCTCGCTTGTGTGGACTGTACCGTGGTGGTTGAGTGATTGTGAGGTATCGACGTGCCCACTGCTGTAACAACGTCGCCAGCAGAGCACACGTTAGACTGATGCCCAAACTCAGGAACCAGAGTGAGTTGACCCAAATTGCGTATTTCGGCGGAGAGAAGGGAGGTGGCTTAGCTGGAGTGGCGAGGATCGATGCGCGAGATATGTTGGGATTGGCGAGAAGCTGATAGATGTTCTCGAGATAGAATGCAGACGTATCCTGCGAATTTGGCTTTAGGTCTTGGATTGACACCGCGGCCAGTGCTGCAACAGCGGCCGAGAATAAACCAGTCTACGATGTTCAGGTAAACCAGTGCACTGCTACAGTATATGGGAACTAATATAAGCACTCACAAAAATGAGGATCCCGTCGGCATCCTTTTGCCAGCGATCAGCCATTTTATTGTCCTCTTGTTCTGCCATCTTCACATACATATTGAAAAGAGGCCCTGAGCCATCAGAGAATACGGACTGTCCCTGCGACGTTTGATTTGGTATTAACTGAGGGACATCGCGGTTACCAACTATAAACGAGGAAGCTGATGAGAATAGGCTAGTAGTTCTGAGAGGGGAATAACATACTTGTTTCCATCCTCTCCCCGGGTATATCTCCTACGGCAATGGGTTAATGGGGAGCTTGGGATATCAAAGGGTCAGACGAGGGACGGAGCGTAAGACGAGGCTGTGCGCTAAGTATCTCTACTACTGTAGTAGTTTTTGAAAACGATCACATGACTACCGTGTGAGAGCCACATCCCGCAACGCAGGAGCCTATAGATCCGAATTGCGAGCCTTGAGTGTACAAAAACGTGAAAAGGCAAATAGTGTTTGTTACATCATTAAATTATAAAGCTTTCACTGGCGATTTAAAGCGGTATGTCACTTAACCTTGACTGACATAGGCTCAGACAGAATACGTCCAGAGGTATCGGTTTCCTTATCGGCAAAGTCATTAGTCGCTGCAGAAAGAAAATATTAGTGACGGAAAACGAATCAGCTCTACCAGGAAGGGAACGAAAATATAGATAATGAGTCTGAGAAGTCGCCGACTCGGATTGGTCGTGTTTATACAACATCGCGTTTACATGGAGGGGAAGAGGAGACACGGAACGAAAGAACAAGACCTAGCGAGCAAGGGTCATCGCATCGTTAAAAGAGAATAAAAGAAATCTGTATAGTAAGTAACATAAGGGGTCCACACCAGAAAGACAGAAACGTAGAGAGATGAGTTGATGAGCAACGAGTCGTGAACCGAGCCCACCATGATTGAGCCCCGTACCAACATGGAAATTGAAGTAACACATAGGAGAATGTATACGGTAAAAACGTCGACTCGTTCACACCTCAAGGTAGATTATTTTTCATCGCCTGCAGTCACAGTGAACCTTGATACCCCTCTCACAAAGACGCAAGACATTTAGAACTGACCAATACCCATTACTAGTTGTGTCATGACCTTTCCGATTAGTTACGACTGGATTGGCACCGTAAGCAACATTTTCACTTCTACTGTAGGTGACCAATGTCACGAGAGGTTGGCACTGTGTCGAGGGAACGGCGCGAAAGCTCTGTGGCTACGACAGGGACGGATACTGCCAACTGGGGTGGGGGATTCGGGGCCTCCACGCTATTAAAGGGGTTCGGAGCCCAGGAATCGTCAAGGGTATGAAATGTTGCATCACTCAGTGTCATGCTTCCGTGCGAAACGTAGGTCACTGGGGAACTGTGAAAGAACTGAGCTCACGGGAAGGAATCCCAGGCCGGGAGTCAGTTGGTCGATTTGGGATCCGGGAGAGACCGAGGATGCCTGTGGGTGTGCGGGAAACGTGTTTCCAGGAACTGGGATTGAGAAGATGAAGATAGGATGCCAGGTACTATAGAAGGAGTGACAACGCCAACATTTGTGTTGTGTTGCTTGGCGGCTGTACTACTCGATGGGAGTGGGACGAGTAGCTGAGCGATCGATGTCAAAGCCGCCGGGATGGAATGAAGGTCAAACCCTAAGCTGGCTGTGGGCGAGATGGTTGGGATATCGGCGGGACCTTGTGTTGCCGCGGCGGGGCTGAGTCAAGTGAAGTAGTAGGAAACTGGTTGTTTTCAAGATTGACGGGTGGAATGCGGGATGACTCGATGATTGTGGTAACCTGAGGTACATCGTGCAGCGAGGGTTCGTCTGCAAGACGTATACGACTATGGTGTGGGATGAGCATGTGCAGGGATGACACGCCAGGCCCGGCGGAAGGACTGATGGTAGCTAGGATGGCGTGTGGATGCGGGACAGTGGGTGAAGTGGCAGCGGAAGCGTGAACAGCCTCTTCTTGTGCGCCAACGACGGGTTCATGTATGTAGGAGGCATGACCTGGGATGTTGCATAACGGGTACGATGATGATTCGTCCAGAATGTAGTCACGATCATCAGTGAAAGCGGAATCGGTGTCTTGGTGTAACGCGATGTAAATATGGCGAATGTATTTGAGAATATAGAAAGGAACGTAATCAGACGTGTCGTTCGGCGCTTCTAGAACGATTTCGTTCCATAAGGCACAGAAGTCGTGCTGTAGTCCAGGAAGAGTATTCTTGACGTTAAATTTGGAAATGGATGGAAGAATGTACAGCAGCATGGCAAATTCAACGCGACCCACGTCCAGATAGGAACGGAAGAACGGGCGAGTAATGTGGATAAAGTTGGCAAGAAGCACGCTGTCGCCATGTGCAAGGTAGTCTCGAAGCACGCCCTCCGATATGTCTAATTGATCCATAACGAGCGCTGTCCAACGGTAATCGCTTTCCCATACTGGCACGCTTGCAATGATCCTGGCAACTATCGCTTGGGCAAGCAGAGCAAGGCCTTCGTCGTTGTTATTTCCCAGACTAATCAGTGAATGGCTGAATTCAACGGATCGAAACACCCCATCCACGCCCCCCAAGATAACGTTTTGAAGCATCGCCCTAGCTGCAAGGGAAAGGCGTGCTGAACAGGCAGCGTTCACACAGGTCGTGAGCCGCTTTTTTTTGGTCGTCTCTGAGACGAAACTGGATTTCAGAGTATGCTCCCAGAATCGAATGAGGGTATATGTCAACTCCCGATCATCTATTTCGGCGAGAATTCGCTTGGGATCGTCGACCACTTTGGAGCTACAGAAGCCAGGAATGCACTCAAAGAACTGTTCCAGTTCGTGATCTTCATCCAGAGCGTCGAATGTCCGTCTCAACACACGACGGTCAATCTCCCCCGACGATGCCGAAGCAGTTTCTTGCGCTGTCTTCACCACACCCCACCAGAGCCGTTCGCGATAAGTGTACATCAAAATACCAAAGTGGCGCCAGGTTGTAGGGCTAGAGTAGCGAGAATTTGTGATGAAGCCGAGAATACGGAACACTCCATATGACACGCCAGTATAGACCATCAAGGCTGACGAAGAAAGAGGTGCATAGTAGGGGCTGTCGGCCCGGAAGATTGGCATCAACGTGATGCATCCATATATCCCTATCGAAAGCCCGACCCACCAGACCACCACACTGAAGACGGTGTGGTCAACGTTGAACAAGAATACAAGGAGACCAGAAAAGAAGAGGAACAGGGAAAGGTGCAGCAAGGTCGGTAACGTTTCAACAGCCCAGGGAAGGTGCAACTTATCAACCCCATCTGCAAGAAACGCACGGATCCGTGCTCGCTTGTGTGGGCTGTACCGTGGTTATTGGGTGATCGTGAGGTATCGACGTGCCCACTGCTGTAACAATGTCGCTAGTAGAGCACATGTAAGACTGATCGCCAAGCTCAAGAACCAGAGTGAGTTGACCAAAATTGCGTATTTTGGCGGAGAGAATGGAGGTGGTTTAGCTGGAGCGGCAAGGATTGATGCACGGGATACGTTGGGATCGGCGAGGAGCTGATAGATGTTCTCGAGATAGAATTCCGAGTTATCTTGCGGACCAGGTCTCAGGTCCTGAATTGAGACTGCAACCAATGCCGCGACTGCAGCAGAGAATAGACCAGTCTACGACTCTCAGGTTATCTGCTGCACCGTGACTGCGGTATGGAAACTAATAGGAGAACCCACGAAAATGAGGATGCCGTCAGCATCCCTTTGCCAGCGATCGGCCATTTTGTTGTCTTCTTCCTCCGCCATCTTCACATACATATTAAAGAGGGGCCCTGAGCCATCAGAAAAGATGGACTGTCCGTGCGGCGTTTGATGTTGTGTTGACTGAGGGACATTCCAGTGACCACCTATAGGCGAGGATGAAGTTAGTGAGAATAGAACCGAGTGGGGGATAACATACTTGTCTCAATCCTCTCCCCGGATATATCTCCCAGGGGAATCGCTTGATGGGGGTCTTGGGACATTGAAGGACTATAGTGTAAGGGAGGGTTGAGGGTAAGACAAGGGTGTGTATCTCTTCCAAGTTTGAAAAGGATCACATGACCACTCTGTCAGCCTTCGACCCGAATTGTGGTCGAGTCCAACATGGCGTGTAAAAAAACATGAAAATGTTCCTTCCATTATTAAATTAGGAGAACGTATATAAAGACGTGATGGGTAATTCAAAGCGATAACTGCTCGATCTCGATTGAACGTGAAGTCAGACAGAATATACCAAGAACTACCGTTTCGTTATCGGCAAGGCCATTGGTCTCTGCGAAAAGAAATTTCTAGTGACAGAAAACGAACCAGCCCTACCGGCAACGAATATGCATCGAGAGGACTCATAAATACCATCTATATAGCATCGCTTTGCGTCGTCAATAACTTGAAGCCCTCACGATGTCTTCTCTTGGTCCCGCGAGGAGCGGACTCGGATTTCCTCTTCTGATGAATCAGTAGATTGAATTGATTTATTGTCCTGGTAAGAAGACGGAGTCGATCCATGGGTTGACCCCGATGGTGCTTGCATATCCGGCCCAAGCTTGCAGTCGGCACCAAAAGGAGGGTGGCCCATCGGCTGCCTCAGTCGCCTCCCCGCAGCTGTGATGAGGAGGTGGAGAAGCAGTAAAGCTATAGGCACCCTCTCCGGAATCAGATCCAGCGATATTCCTGATTATTTCTGAACTGAAACCGGAAGTTACTTGCCTTCTAGCCTGAATGGGCACGGAACCTGGAGAGGAAGCTGGTAGTGCAAAGGGCGGCGTAAGGGGTACATCGTAGGCAGTGACCACCTAAGAGGTCAGGCATGCGTTGAGCGCGACGAAAGTAGCTGGGGCTGGGGCCGGTATGAGGAAGGACATGGAGGGACTGCGGAAGTCTGAACAGCGTTCCCTGCTGCTGCTGTTGGGCTCGGAGGAGGCGCAGCCACACGCTGCGGCGTGCCAACTGCCAGGCCGGATCTAGATGGATGACCTGATCGTCCTGAATCTTGATGCGTCTCAACTCACAATAAATTTATTTTCACCCGATCCTACCCTCGTTACGGATACTTATAGTACGATACTGTCTGCCAGTAGTCCCTCAGTCTTTCTCTCGAAGACGGAGGTCAGTAGCATTACCATTCTCGTCCCTCCTTTACTTTCACTGACATCATGATGTACCTACCTAGCCCATATTCCAACAGGTAGATACACTAAATATACAGTCTTTCTCTCGAAGACTGAGCCCATATTCAAGTTCCAACAGCTGCATCATAGGCTGGCTCATTAATGTGCAACGGTGGAACCGGTCGAGTAGACGGATGATCCACAATAGTGCACATGGTATGATTCTTTCTTGTCCAAAACTGGGTCCCGGTCGTCGGTAGTGATAGTAAACCCAGTTGGGAATGCTGTCATGCCTTCATGCAAGGAGGAATATATCTTACGAACATTCTTGACTATCGTCACGCAAAGCCAGCTGGCGTAGGGGTTTTCGTTATTGTGCGCAGTGTCGATGATTTCATTCATAAGCTGCAAAACTCGTGTAAGAGCCCGGGTGAAATACATTGGGGATCGGGTTTGCACCACGATTCCGCAGTCCTCGTTAACGAGTCAACAAACTGACTTCGGCGCCGTTTCTCTAATCCAGACAAGGTTCAATGGTTTGCCGAGGGTTGTAGATTAGAATAACGAATAGTAGCCCGCTGCCACGGCGTGCAAGATACTAGTAGCCCCGAACGCCAGATAGATTTTGACACGAGGTGTTGAACTGAGATCTGTTTAGGTCCGTTTGGAAACCGTCTTGAACCGTTCTAAACAGATTTGGTTTTACAGATATGGGAGCTCCGAAGCAGCGAGTGGGCGGAGGCTGTCTGAAAGAATGAGGCGCTGATGGAGATATTGGCGCGAACGAGAAACGAGGCGGAGTGCTCCATCTTGGCCTCGGCCCCAGGTGATGGAAATGCCAGCCTGACAGAGGACCAGTTACAAGACTCGGAGTTTCGAGTCGCGAGCACCGCCCCATGCCAGTAGCGACAAAGTTGTGCTCCAGTGACCGAGCTTCACTGGCATCGCGTCAGTATCGAGCTGAGAATGAACGACTTGCCTGTGATCTAGCGCTCAATATGAACATGGGGTAGTACCTTCATAGAGTGAAAGGCGAACCACACCAACCCTTCGAGTCCGCATGGGCCTCTGGCGGAAATAGAGAGATACGAAGGACGCTAAAAGTATATGCGCAACCGTGACTGTGTGAGTCAGTATGAGTCGATCCTCTCCAACGAGTGACAAGACGGGGGTGTTGCGGCACGGTAACTGTTCAAGTGCTAGATCTGTGAGGGCAATTTATGACGTCGGTGCAATTACTGTAAATTGACACTGGCTACCGCGAAAGCTTTCGAGTGAGCAGCATGAGAGAAGACCTAGACATGTAGTATTTAAAGCGGCCGTGGTGCTACAGCCGGGCCTGCCACAACCGTAATTCCGCGAAATTGAATGCGAACGAAACACTGAGCTTTGCTGGAATCGAACAGGTCTGGGAAGTTGATTGGTCAAGTCTATACAACATCACGTTTACATCAAGGCGAAGAGGAGACACGGAACGAAAGAATAAGACCAAGCAAGCAAGGATTATCGCATTGAAAAAAGAGACTTATACAGTAAGTAACATAAGAGGTCCACGCCGGAAAGAGAGAAACTGAAAGAGATGAGTTGGCGAGAAACGAGTTGTGAATCGAGCCCACCGTGGTTGAGCCCCATACCAACATGGAAGGTAACACATGGGAGAATGTGTACGGTAAGCACGTTGGAATAGGGGAGGAGGTCAGAGGTCACATGATGAGGAAGTCACGGGATTAGTAGTACATATAGCGGATCATGTGCGTAGAGTAACCTTGGTTGAACCCATCGACGAGTCCTTGGGGGCGCAACCCCTCTCTCCAACGTCGACTTGTTGACACCTCAAGCTGGATTACTTTTCATCGCCTGAAGTCACAGTGAGCATTGATACCCCTCTTAAAGATACAAGACACTTGGAGCTTACCAATAACCATTACTGTCACGACATTTCCGATTAGTTACGACTGTATTCACAGGGTACGCGACGTTTTCACTTTTACTCTGGGTGATCAGTGTCGCAAGAGGATGGCACTGTGTCGAGGGAATGGCGCGAAAGCTCCGTGGCTATGTCAGGGACGGACTTCTCTAACTGGTGTGGGTGATGAGGGGCCTCCATGTCGCCAGAGAAGTCTGGAGCACGAAAATTGTCATGGGTATCGAATGCTGTTTGATTCGGTGCCATGTTTGGGTATGAAACGGAGGTCACTTGCGGAGCTGTGAAAGAAAACGCTGTAACTGAGTCCAGGGGAAGGAACCCTGGGCCGGGAGTCCGTTGATCAATTCGTGATCTGGGAGAGACTAGTGCCGCCTGTGGGTCTGGAGGAAGGGGGTTGCCAGGAGCTAGGATTGAGAAAGATGAAAATGGCATGCTAGGTACTATGGAATGAGGAACAACACCATGATCCGTGTTGTGATGCTCGGCGACTGTAATACTTGATGGGAGGGTGACGAGTACCCGAGGGATGGATGTCGAAGCTGCCGGAATGGGATGAGGATCAAACTCTGGGCTGGCCGTGGGCGAGATGGTTGGGGTGTCGGCGGGACATTGTCTTGTAGCAGCGGGCGCTGATTCGAGTGAAATGGCAGGAAACTGGTTGCTTTCAAGATTGGTGAGTGGAGTGACGTGGGATGACTCGATGGTTGTGGTAGCCTGAGGCAGATTGTGCAGCAACGGCCCGTCTGCAGGATGTATATGACTATGGTGTGGGGTGAGCGTGGGCAGGGGTGACACGTCAGGCACGGTGGAGGGGCTGATGATGGATACTGTGACTGGATGCGGGACAATGGATAAAGTGGCAGCAGAAGCGTGAACAGTCTCTTCTGATGGGCCAACGATGGGCCCATGTTTGTGGGAGCCATGACCTGGGATGTTGCACAACGGGTACGAGGATGGTTGGCGCAGAATGTCGTCACGATCATCAGTAGAAGCAGAGAACGCAGTCGGGGCAGAATCGGTGCCTTGATGTAACGCGATGTAAATATGGCGAATGTATCTGAGAATATGGAAGGGGATCTCATAACTCCCACGCTTCCGCGCTTCTAGAACGATTTCGTTCCACAAAGCACAGAAGTCGTTTTGTAGACCAGGAAGAGTATTCTGGATGTCAAATCCGGAAATTGCTTGCAGAATGTGTGACAGCGACCAGAGGATAAAGAAATCCTCGTCATAGGAGCGGAAGAACTGGCGAGTGATGTAGATCAAGTTGGCAATTAGCACGCTGTCTCCGTGTGCGAGGTAGCCTCGAAGCACGTCTTCTGATACGTCTAATTGGCCCATAACGAGCGCTTTCCAACGGTAATCGAGTTCCCCTACTGGCACGCTTGCAATGATGCCAGCAACTATCCCTTGTGCACACAGAGCAGAGCCTTCGTTGTTGTTATTGCCCCGGCTTCCCAGTGAATGGCCGATTTCAACGGATCGCAACACTCCACCCATGTTCCCGCGAAAAATGACTTCAAGGATCGAGTAAGCTGCACGGGAAAGGCGTGCTGAATCGGCGGCCTTTACACAGGTCGTGAGCCGCTTTTTTCTGACCGTCTCTGAGACGAAACTGGATGTCAGAGTATGCTCCCAGAATCGAATGAGGGCATCTGCCAACCCCTGATCATCCATTTCGGCGAGAATGTCTTTGGGATAATCGACCACTTCGGAGCTGCAGAAGCCAGGGATGCACTCAAAGAACTGTTCCATTTCGTGATCTTCGTCCAGAGCGTCGAATGTCCGTCTCAACACACGATAGTCAATTTCCGCCGACGATGCTGAGGCAGTTTCTTGCGCTGTCTTCACTACACCCCACCAGAGCCGTGAACGATAGGTCATCCTCAAATAACGAAAGCGCTCCCAGGTTGCTTGGCCAAGGCATGGAAAAAGTGTCATGAAGCTGAGTATACCGCAGACTCCATATGATACGCCAGTATAAGCCCTCAAGGCTGACGAAGAAAGTGGTGCATAGTAGGGGCTGTCGGGACGGAAGATTGGCATCAACGTGATACATCCATACATCCCTACCGAAAGCCCGACCCACCAAACCACAACACTGAAGACGGTGTGGTGAATGTTGAACAAGAATACAAGGAGACCAGAAAAAAAAAGGAACAGGGAAAGGTGCAGCAAGGTCGGTAACGTTTCAACTGCCAAGGGAAGGTGCAACTTCTCGACCCCATCGGCAAGGAACGCACAAATCCGTGCTCGCTTGTGTGGACTGTATCGTGGCTGTTGGGTGACCGTGAGGTATCGACGTGCCCACTGCTGTAACAATGTCGCTAGTAGAGCACATGTAAGACTGATAGCCAAGCTCAGGAACCAGAGTGAGTTGACCAAAATTGCGTATTTCGGTGGAGAGAACGGAGGTGGTTTAGCTGGAGCGGCAAGGATTGATGCACGGGATACGTTGGGATCGGCGAGGAGCTGATAGATGTTCTCGAGATAGAATTCCGAGTTATCTTGCGGACCAGGTCTCAGGTCCTGAATTGAGACTGCAATCAATGCCGCGACTGCAGCAGAGAATAGACCAGTCTACAACATTCAGGTTAGCCGCTGCACCGTGACTGCGGTATGGAAACTAATAGGAGAACTCACGAAAATGAGGATGCCGTCGGCATCCTTTTGCCAACGATCGGTCATTTTGTTGTCTTCTTGCTCTGCCATCTTTACATACATATTGAAAAGAGGCCCTGAGCCATCAGAAAAGTTGGACTGTCCGTGTGATGTTTGACGTTGTGTTGACTGAGGGACATCCTGGTGACCACCTATAGGCAAGGATGAAGTTGATGAGAATAGAGTCGAATGGGGATCGTCTCAATTCGCTCACCGGATATATCTCCCAGGGGAATCGCTTGATGGGGATCTTGGGACATTGAAGGACTATAGGGTAAGGGAGGGTTGAGGTTGAGACGAGTTGAAAATAATCACATGATCACTGTCAGCCTCAACCCGAATTGTGCTAAGATATCACCTTGCTGCAAGCAAGGTCTCTTTGTCTGCCATTTTTTGCCTTTTGCGGTTAGACCAGGTGACCGCCATCACGCATCGTATGCGGCGTGACTGTGACTCCGGATGCCCTGTTTCGTCCACACCGGAAGATCTCGTTTGGGCTCCTGTTCTAGAACAGTTCTCAGGTCGACGTTCGATTCCTATCCCAATTCAGATTATGCCGGTGGTAACGTATACGTATGAAGATCTTTCACTGAACTACAAGCCGCTGCCTATCATTTTGCTTGTCGTCGAAATCGCGCAACAGTCGAATTGTCGACCGGCCAGAACTTCGTGATAATGCGACGTATGCGTTTCGACCTCGAGATCGACTCGACAACATCGCGACTGTGCGTGTTGTTTTCCCCTTAAATCAACGCAGCGGCCACACCTGTATAAGCACATTTAACGAGCAAATATTCGGTCCCCACTCAGGCTTGTCGTCAGCGCTTGCGACATTCAAGTTCCTTCTTCCACATATCAAGAAACCGTTGTACCAGCTTTAACAAACGCGCCCGTAACAGTTTGAATTACTTTGGATTTTCCCGTGCCTCCTTCACCATACAACATCATGCGTAATAATCGACGGCTTCGGCCAGCTACTGTGTCAGTTAGATTATTTCGTACGCGCGGTACTGGCGCTCGTTCAGCTCGCGTGGATCAATTGAGGGCATGTCGGTTTCAGCTTGCAGGAGTACTGGCGTGGATGAAGCAACACACGATCAGTAGATGTAGTTTACTATATAATCACAACTTGTTTTTCAACAATTACCTGCGGGTATGGCGTCTTACGGTACGGGTACAGTATGTGAAATCCAGGTCCTACGTCGTGGTTGGGGGCGGCACAGCGACGCTCGTGGTTGCCACGCATGGGCGTAGCGGAGGCAGGCGGGTACGTCCCGCCCGCTGCAGACACATGCATCCACCTGATCATGAACTATGGCCTCGTGTTTAGCGATCCAGTTAACGACTGGAACTTGAAGAGCGTAAGGCACAAGCATCTTGCACACTGCCAGTGACACTTGCACGCAGCCAGCGACGCCCACCGATGGGCCTCTTCCCACTGTGATTCTATGCTGATGCTGATACCATTACAAAGACCACATCGCAGATCCAATGAACGATGGGCACGTCCGTTTCGGCTTGCAGGAGTATAACTCCTGCATTTTCCATGGAAAACGCTTGCCAGTGTGACTCCTAACTCGGATCGCGCTTCGAACGCTCTGGCATGGTTTTGCCGCTGGATATCATCGACCATTTCAGTGTTCCATCTTAACAAGCGACGGAGGTCTGCTCCTTCCGCGTTTCGAGCTCGCTTCTCCAGATCGATGATCCATGAACGAATTTCAGAGGCAAAAAAACCTGCTTCCTCTGCTGGCCCGGGTGCGATCGTATCTTCTGTGTGCCGTCGTTATCGAATCAGAACATAAGATTTTCCATTTTCGGTTGGACTTGGCAGCAGCAAGGTCTACGCCAACGCAGTTGGAGTTTCCTAGTGGTTCGTTCGCAATCGACAACATCACATGACATGTGACAAAGTGTGACAACGCGTTCTGCGTCATTATCATGGCAACTTACTGTGGCCGCAAAGGCTGCCCGATTTGGTAAGTACAACACTAATTGTCTATTAACTCGGTTCTATACTCAAAATATAAAAAAATGGCTCCGTCAAGGCCTCAGGTTTGCTATTCCTGAGGGCTTAACGGAGCCCTTTTTTCATTTAATGCATTCCTGTAAGTTGTGATAGCGATTTGGTGTGTGCTCCCATTTTGTCACGCATGGCTCACGTGATGTTGTCGATTACGAATGAACCATATCTTAACAATCATTCGAGTCCAACACAGCCACGGCATGTAAAAAAAACATGAAAATGCATACATTATGTCCCTTACATTATTAAAGTATGTAAAGACATGATGGGTAATTCAAAGTGGTAACCGCTCGACCTCAATTGAATGTGAAGTCAGGCAGGATACGTCAAGAACTACCGTTATCGTTATCGGCAAGGCCGTTGGTGTTTGCGAAAGAAAATTCTGGTGACAGCAAACGAATCAGCCCTACCGGGAATGAATATGCATTAAGAGGACTCATAAATGCCATCTATACAGCATCGCTTCGCGTCGTCAACAAGCCCTCATGGTGCCTTCTCTTGGTCCCCTGAGGAGCTGATTTCCTCTTCTGATGAATCAGTAGATTGAGATGATTTATCATCCTGGAAGGTAGACGAAGTCAATACAGGGATTGACCCCGATGGTGCTTGGATATCCGGCCCAAACTTGGAATCGGTACAGAGAGGAGGGTGGCCCATCGCCTCCCCACACCTGGGAAGAGGAGGTGGAGAATAAGGATTTAAGCCATAGCCATAGCCATCCTTTCCGGAATCAGAAACACAACCCTGATGAGGTATGTACCCCGGCCCGAGGAGCGGCGCGGATTATGCCGTTCCTAATTGGGCGAGGACCCGCGGGCCGCGGCATCGCGCTTGATCTAACAGAGAGATAATGAATGCTGGGCAGCGCCGTGGTGTGTACATGGCGTTGCCCTCGGTGAGCAGATGTAATAAATAAGAGAGAAAATGTTCAATGTGTCCAGGGCAATGCAATATAGAGTCAGTCGTGAGTCCATGTGCACGCCCGATTTCATATCACAGCTGGGGCACGCTCCAGGCGTTGCCCGTCTCCGACTTCATTCGCACGAGCTTAGCCCGAGTACACCGTCAGTGCCCCTCAAGTGCTCGTGCCTGTCCAGCTTAGTCAGATTTCACCACTCTGAATGACAGATAGATTTTGACACGAGGTATTTAAATCTATTTAGGTCCGTTTGGGAACCGGCGTCCTAGACGGATCCAAACACATTTGGATTTGGAAGCTCCGAAGCAGCGAGTGGGTGTAGGCTGTCTGTAAGTGAATGAGGCGCTGATGAAGATGTCGGCACGAACGAGAAACGAGGCGGAGCGCTCCATCTTAGCCTCGGCCACAGGTGATGGAAATGCCAGCCTGACAGAGGACCAATTACAAGACTCGGAGAGATCCGACTCGCATACTAGGGGGGAGAGCACCGCCCCATGCAAATAACGACAAAGTTGTGCTCCAGTGACCCAGTCTGGTCAGAAGCTATGAGCTTCCGTCACCGGTATCGCGTTAGTATCAGGCTGAGAATGAAAGACTTGCCTGTGATCTAGCGCTCAATATGAACATGGGGTAGTACCTTCCATAGAGTGAAAGGCGAACCACACCAACCCTTCGAGTCCGCATGGGCCTCTAGCGGAAATAGAGAGATACGAAGGACGCTGAAAGTATGGGCGCAACCGTGACTGTGCGAGTCAGTGTGAGTCGATCCTCTCTACCAAGTGACAAGACGGGGGTGTTGCGGCTCGGTAACTGTTCAAGTGCTAGATCTGTGAGGGCAATTTATGACGTCGGTGCAATTACTGTAAATTGACACTGGCTGCCGTAAAAGCTTTCGAGTGAGCAGCATGAGAGAAGACCTAGACATGTAGTATTTAAAGCGGCCGTGGTGCTACAGCCGGGCCTGCCACAACCGTAATTCCGCGAAATTGAACGCAAACGAAACACTGAGCTTTGCTGGAATTGAACAGGTCTGAGAAGTTGATGGTCAAGTCTATACAACATCACGTTTACATCAAGGCGAAGAGGAGACACGGAACGAAAGAATAAGACCAAGCAAGCAAGGATTATCGCATTGGAAAAAGAGACTTATACAGTGAGTAACATAAGAGGTCCACGCCGGAAAGAGAGAAACTGAAAGAGATGAGTTGGCGAGAAACGAGTTGTGAATCGAGCCCACCGTGGTTGAGCCCCATACCAACATGGAAAGTAACACATGGGAGAATGTGTACGGTAAGCACGTCGACTTGTTGACACCTCAAGCTGGATTACTTTTCATCGCCCGAAGTCACAGTGAGCATTGATACCCCTCTTAAGGATACAAGACACTTAGAGCTTACCAATAACCATTACTGTCACGACATTTCCGATTAGTTACGACCGTATTCACAGGGTACGCGACGTTTTCACTTCTACTCTGGACGATCAGTGTCGCAAGGGGATGGCACTTTGTCGAGAGAACAGCGCGAAGGCTCTGTGGCTATGTCAGGGACAGACATGTCTAATCGATGAGGGGCCTCCATGTTATTAGAGAAGTCAGGGGCCCGAGAATCGTCATGGATATCGAATGCTCCGTCATTCGGTGCCATGTTTGGGTGTGAAACGGAAGTCACTTGCGGAGCTGTGGAAGAAAAGGCCGGAACTGAGCTCAGGGTAAGGAATCCAGGACCGGGAGTCCGTTGATCAACTTGCGACGGAGAGGCCGATGCCACCTGTGGGTCTGCTGGAACTGTATTGCCAGGAACTGGGATTGAGAAAGATGAAAATGGCATCACGGGTACTGTGGAATGAGCGACAACGCCAAGATCCGCGTTGTGTTGTTCTGCGGCGACTGTACTAGATGGGAGGGTGACGAGTAGCCGAGCGATCGATGTCGAAGCTGCCGGGGTTGAATGAAGGTCAGACTCTAAGCTGGCTGGGGGCGAGACGGTTGGGATGTCAGTGGGACCTCGTGTTGAAACGGCGGTCGCTGAGTCGAATGAGATGGCAGGAAACTGGTTGTTTTCAAGATTGACGGATGGAGTGAAGTGGGACGTCTCGATGATTGTGGTAGCCTGAGGCATTTCGTGCAGCGACGGCTCGTCTGCAAGACGTTTACGACCACAACGTTGGGTGAGCGTGGGCAGGGGTGACACATCAGGCTTGGCGGAGGGGCTGATGGTGGATGGCATGGCATCTGGATGCGGGACAATGGACAAATTGGCAGCGGAAGTGTGAACAGTCTCTTCTGGTGGGCCAACGACGGGCTCATGTATGTGGGAGCCATGACCTGGGATGTTGCATAACGGGTACGAGGATGGTTGGTACAGAATGTCGTCATAATCACGAGTAGACGCGGAGAACGCAGTCGGGGCAGAATCGGTGCCTTGATGTAACGCGATGTAAATATGGCGAATGTCTCTGAGAATAGAGACAGGAGTGGTGTAAGCCCTGGTGATCCGCGCCTTTAGAGCAATTTCGTTCCACAAGGCGCAGAAGTCGTTCTGTAGACCAGGAAGAGTATTCTGGATGTCAAATCCGGAAATTGCTGGCAGAATGTGTAACAGAGAACAGAGGATAGTGAAATTCCCGTCATGGAAGTGGAAGTACTGGCGAGTGATGTGGATCAAGTTGGCAAGTAGCACGCTGTCGCCATGTGACAGGTAGTCTCGAAGCACGTCTTCTGATACGTCTAATTGGCCCATAACGAGCGCTTTCCAACGGTAATCGCGTTCCCCTACTGGCACGCTTGCAGTGATGCCAGCAACTATCCCTTGTGCACACGGAGCGGAGCCTTCGTTGTTGATATTGCCTCGGCTTCTCAGTGAATGGCCGATTTCAACAGATTGCAACACTCCATCCACGCCCCGCCCAAAAACGTCTCTAAGGATCACCCAAGCTGCAGTGGAAAGGCGTGCTGAATCGGCGGCCTTCACGCAAGTCATAAGTCGCTTCTTTTTGACCGTCTCCGAGACGAAACTGGATGTCAGAGTACGGTCCAAAAATCGAACGACGGCAGTTGGCAACCCCAGATCATTGATTTCGGCGAGAATTCCTTTGGGATCGTCGACCACTTCGGAGCTACAGAAGCCAGGGATGCACTCAAAGAATTGTTCCAGTTCGTGGTCTTCGTCCAGAGCGTCGATTGTCCGTCTCAACACACGACGGTCAATTTCCCCCGACGATGCCGAAGCAGTTTCTTGCGCTGTCTTCACTATACCCCACCAGAGCCGTTCGCGACAAGTGTCTTTCAATTTATTAAAGCGCTCCCGGGTTGCTGGGCTAAAGCATGGAAAAAGTGTGATGAAGCTGAGTATACCGCAGACTCCATATGATACGCCAGTATAAGCCCTCAATGCTGACGAAGAAAGAGGTGCATAGTAGGGGCTATCGGGACGGAATATTGGCATCAACGTGATATATCCATACATCCCTACCGAAAGCCCGACCCACCAAACCACAACACTGAAGACAGTGTGGTGAATGTTGAATAAGAATACAAGGAGACCAGAAAAGAAGAGGAACAGGGAAAGGTGCAGCAAGGTCGGTAACGTTTCAACTGCCAAGGGAAGGTGAAACTTCTCGACCCCATCGGCAAGAAACGCACAAATCCGTGCTCGCTTGTGTGGATTGTACCGTGGCTGTTGGGTGATCGTGAGGTATCGACGTGCCCACTGCTGTAACAATGTCGCTAGTAGAGCACATGTAAGACTGATCGCCAAGCTCAGGAACCAGAGTGAGTTAACCAAAATTGCGTATTTCGGTGGAGAGAATGGAGGTGGTTTAGCTGGAGCAGCAAGGATTGATACACGGGATACGTTGGGGTCGGCGAGCAGCCGATAGATGTTCTTGAGATAGAATTCCGAGTTATCTTGCGGACCAGGTCTCAGGTCTTGAATTGAGACTGTAACCAATGTGGCGACTGCAGCAGAGAATAGACCAGTCTACAACGTTCAGGTTAGCCGCTGCACCGTGACTGCGGTATGGAAACTAATAGGAGAACTCACGAAAATGAGGATGCCATCAGCATCCTTTTGCCAACGATCGGTCATTTTGTTGTCTTCTTGCTCTGCCATCTTCACATACATATTAAAGAGGGGCCCTGAGCCATCAGAAAAGTTGGACTGTCCCTGCGATATTTGATGTGGTGTTGACTGAGGGACATTCCGGTGACCACCTATAGGCGAGGATGAAGCTGGTGAGAATAGAACCAAGTGGGGGATAACATACTCGTCTCGATCCTCCCCCCAGATATATCTCCTAGGGGAATCGCTTGATGGGGATCTTGGGACATTGAAGGACTATAGTGTAAGGGAGGGTTGAGGGTGAGACGAGGCTGTGCGTACTAGTATCTAGTTTAAAAGGATCACATAATCACTCTGCCAGCCACAGCTCTCGAGAGTTGTGGGCGTCAAATTTCATTCGAGTCCAACGCGGCGTATAAAAAAACATGAAAATGCATACATTAATAAATTAGGAAAACGTATATAAAGACGTGATGGTTACAGTTGACTATCTCATAGTGCATAAATGTCACTTGTATAGCCTTTTATGGAACCAGCGTCAATTGGGACGCAGGGAAAATTCTCGTACTACATAATTTTCACTTATGCGGTATGAGATAGTCAACTGTAGTTCAAAGCAATAACCGCTCGACCTCGATTAAACGTCAAGTCAGATAGAATATCATGTCAAGAACTACCGTTATCGTATTGTTATCGGCAAGGCCATTGGTCTCTGCGAAAAGGAAGTTCTAGTGACAGAGGACGAATCAGCCATACCGGCAACGAATATGCATTGAGAGGACTCATAAATACCATCTATCCAGCATTGCTTCGCGTCGTTAACAAGCCCTCATGGTGCCTTCTCTTGGTCCCCCGAGGAGCGGATTTCCTCTTCTGACGAATCAGTAGACTGAGTTGATTTATTGTCCTGGAAGGTAGACGAAGTCAATACAGGGGTTGACCCCGATGGTGCTTGCATATCCGGCCCAAGTTTGGAGTCGGCACAGAAAGGAAGGTGACCCATCGCCTCCCCGCATCTGGCAAGAGGATGCGGAGGATGAGGGTTTAAGTCATAGGCATCCTGTCCAGCAATAGCCGTAATTATGTCTGGGCGGAAACCGGGAGTTATTTGCTGCCTAGCTTGAATGTGTGCGGAGAATGGAGGGGAAGTTGGCAGCAAGAAGGGCACATTGTAGGTAGTAACCGCACGAGGGTACCCTATGTGGGACGCGCCGAAAGGGGCTGGAGCTGGGACCGGCATGGGGATGGACACGGAGGGACCTGACCCTGCGGAGGGTTGAGCTGCGTTTCCCTCATTGGCTGGTTCATTAATGTGCAACGGCGGAACCGGTTGGGCAGACCGATGGCCCGCAATAGTACACATGGGGTACGATTCTTTCTCATCCAAAACTGGGTCCCGGTCGTCGGTAGTGGTAAAGGCAGTTGGGAGGGAACCGGTGCCTTCGTGCAAGGCGATATAGACCTTACGAATATTCTTGAGTATTGTCACGCAGACCCAGCTGGCGTGGGCGTGCTTGTCATCCTGCGCGGTATTAACGAGTTGGTTCCACAAGCTACAGAAATCGTGTTGGATCGCGGGTGAAGTACGTTGGTGGTCAAGTTTGCACACCGATTCCACGGTTTTCGGCAACGCCTCAACGAAGGGACTTCGGCGCCGCTCCTCCAATCCAGAACCGGTTTCAACGGTTTGCCTAGAGATATGGATCAAAACAGCGAGTAGTACGCTGTCACGGTGTGCAAGATAGCTCCGAACGACAGATTTTGAGACCTTCAGTTGACCAATCACGAGCTGGAACCAACGTTCGTCGCGTTCTTGCACACTTGAAATTATGACGGCGACAACGCATTTCACGTAGAAAGCGGTAACCTCGGGTAGGCCCTTCAAACCTTGTATGACGAGACCAAATTCAACGGATCTCAAAAACCCGTGCCAGTCTCCAAGGAGAACGCGCTTAAGGGTGTACCAAGGTCCAAGAAGGGCTGTTGCCTCGATGACCTTCGAGCAGATGATGATCCGCCGTTGCTTCACCGACTCGGAGACCAGGTTGGACGTCAAAGTACGGTCCATCAATGCAACCAATGCACATCTTAGCTTCCTCTCGTTCCGTCTGATGAAACCTTCAGCGCGGTTTGCTATCGCCTGCGATTTACAAAGGCCAGGAACACCTTCAAAGAACTTCTCGAACTCCTTATCTTCATCCAGGGAGTCGAACGTCCACTCCAACGCACGATAGTCAATAATAGGGTC
>QLOS01002045.1:0-20325 GCA_003313725.1 Russula sp. MG48 | reverse complement strand
CCCGCCGATCCAGTCTGCCAGCTCCGCGGCTGCTGACGTCGACGGTGCCCATCCTGTAGGTCCCAAATGTAGCTCTCTTTTCTCACGGCGGCGTACGGCCAGTGAAATCCCTCCCATTAATTGTGTGTCGTGGTGATGTGTGTGATAGTGGCAAACGACCCTCGATCTGACTACCTGCGCATGTTTTTTTTTTTTTTCTCACACGTTGGAGTGGATGATGGGATTTGCTAACAACAAAGTTCTGTCATTCCCCCTCGGAGCCTCATGAGTCACTTGCTTCCCTGTACTTAGAAGTGTCGGTTTCTCGGCCTCACCCGTAGATACGTTGCCCATGCCTGTCATTTGGGCGAGGGGTGATCTATTACGTAGACCAAGACGTTGTGTGGGATTCGCCTATCGCATATATGTAAACTTTTTTTTCCCGTACCGTAATCGACGAGTGAGGCACCAAACCGTCCTTGACGTCCCGCTTGGCTCAACGTAAAGTGTTTCCTAAGTTACCTTATAGACAGTACGGGACGCCCAGAAGTCATTATAGTTGATGATATTCGAATCTCGGAGTTTGCAGGGAGTAATTAAGGTGCGTCTCTGGTTTAGTATATGAATTACGGGCCGAGTTAGCGCAAATGAGGGAAGTTAATAGTTCCGCTACGTTGGTCTGCGACTGAGGTCGAGACACGACGACAACCCTTTACTCAATAGCAGTAGCAGTAGCAGCAGTGTGCGCACGCCGCATGGAAGGACCGCACGAGAAGCCAATTTCGCTTTATATGGGTAGGGGGGTCAGGTAGGTACGTGGGACAAGGGTATAGGCACGGACCAAAGCTGGCGCAACTTTAAAAAAATGGTTGTGCTTTGCTATACGAGATTATATGCTGTAAGTTAGCGAGTTTTCCGTAGTCAAGGAGAGGTGGTGAAAAGGCCCAGAACCCCCTCTTTCGCCTTGGTCTAAAGTTGCCTTTTGGGCCTGAGCTCAGGCTGCGGCGGATAAACCGGGCGTCGTTCGACAAACACGCGTAACGCACATTGCGTGTGCACGCGCGCTGCGGCGCGCATAAGTTATGACAGTTCTAAATCATCGGATTTGCTACTTTCCCCCTAAGCTCCCATGGCCGAGCTCTCAGATAAGCTGGGAGCGCTTACTCTTTGGCTGCGTGGGCGCATCTTTCGGCATAACGATATCGCGCACGACGCAAGTAGGCACGAGTCAAACAAAAACAAAGCATATCACGTCATATCCCATGTGACCCCTGATTATTTTGACCTTATCGTCATCAGGACTGCGGTAATCTGCGGGGCGACCGTGGAATCGACCAAGGAACAGCACAAAGGCCTCTGCCAAGTGCAATAACTCATCAGCGACACCACACGTTCGTGCTTCTACCTCGGAGAGCCAGCGAATCCCAATATAGTGAAGTCTACAGTCGATATTGGGGTGGACATTGCAAAAATCTGAGCGCACAGAATGTTATTATACATACTCGCTACATGGCTTCGCCAGAGCCGAATGGATAGGAAAAAGCTCATGGAACGACATGTGGGTACTTCATTGGCAGTGTGAGAAGAATTTCTCGAACAAAAAAAGAACATCGTATCAAATAACGGTAACGGCGGCAACATATGGGAAATAACGAGAACGGGATGAAGCAGGTCTGAGAAGATAGGCAGTCAGTACAGGTTTCCGGGCCGGGTGTGTGCAGATAAAACAAGGAACAAAGGTTATAGCAAAAGGATGATCACGCGACGGTAAAGGAACGAAGAGCTCGGTCATCGATTGGATGCCTCTTGGGTATATGGGTGGTTTCGAGAAAGGCTAGTGGTGCAAGGACATGCGCACCGTCAGGGGTGCTAGAGAAGCGGCTGTGCCCAAGTTTTCCATGTGCAAATTCTGGTACGGCTTTCGGCCATGCTGGAGGATCTAAAGGCGATGGAGGTTGCACAGTGGAGGTTGGGTAAGGCGCATATTTTGGAGAACGGGATTGATGGGAGGAGTACGGGCCGACGTTCTCTGATGTGTCCTTTGGGCGCCCTTTGACACAACGCGCACTGCGGAACTTCCCAGGGGGTACTTGAAGGGAGACAAGCTCGGGAAAGTCATCCATGGTATAGAGATTGTCGATAGTCTCTTGCGTGAAATAAGCAACTATAGAGCGAATTTCAGTTCCAGGAAAAGTTGCTGATAAACAGTCCAAACGCACTAAGATGCCATTTTCTTCGGCCCCTGCCAGCAAGGTCTACATATACAGAGTACGTTTGTTTGATGAGACGCTCTCGCGGGCGTCCATAGTATGAGCCAGGAGGGAGATGCAAACTGAAACTACCAAGCCAGTTGGTTGACGCATATCTGATCAAAAAAGGAGGGAGCAAACTCACGGCTGACCAATAACGTCTAACTCCATATCGAGTTCTCTCTCACTATAGAACAAGAACTCGTCTCTGGAAGACACGGCTGGTGTTAGTGCCCAACTGGTAAACGTGAAGGTATCCCAAATACCTGACGCGGGAGGGCCCCCAGCGTATACCATCTGTCCATCGCTCGATTCCAAGCTAAGTCAGAGGAAAAAAAAAAAGGTAAGTGGCACCGTTGGCAGGAATGAAGACGAAGGATATACCCCCGTGGCTTCAGCATCTGGACCCCTCTCCTCCCAGACATATACTGAGCCAGACCGGATGCATCGTCTCTCTTCACTGTCTAACCGCCGTGATACTATGGGTAATATGCCCTTGGATACTGCATAAAAGATAACGAGGGCGTCCGAGACTGATCGAACGCGGATGTCTGTGCAAGTTGGTCGTTGCATAAGATATGGGTAGCGAGGGGTATCAATAAAGAAGCTACAACGGGGATGAGGGATGAAGGATGAGATAAGTTGACGATAAGTGGAGGTGTGCAAGGCGGGGGGAGGAGGTAATTATAAACCCGCAGAGGAAGGTTTAAGTACATATTTCCAAAGGTGTTTACGGTAAGCGGATAAAGGCGCGCGGTGAAGCGAGTCTGATTGGCTGGGTAGTGTCCGGATAAGAGCGCAATTCCATGAATGTTGAATTGGCAGCCCCAGACAGGTGAAATGGCTAGTTACCTTTGCCGGAAATAAAGCGTCGTGTCTGGAAAGTGCCATCATCATTTACTTTTGCATTCGCATTCGAGAGTAAAACTGCCGCGAATCAAACTCTATACCTTTAATCAGCTTCCGTCGTGCGGCTATCCGACTATCCCTATCTTAGTATCCCACTTACCCACCATCATCATCATCACGGAGAACGCGGGTTACCCTCATGGGCGTCGCAAATTCAGGGCGTTCCATCTATCACGGCTGGGAACCAATCTAAATACAGTACTGTAGGCGATGATGCGTGGTGATACCGTGGAGACCATCCTCTCGCTAGTGATTGCAAATGATCTAATCTATAGTATCGGTTTCCAACCACTGGACAGCCTCCAGCTTCGAACATAATACACGGGCCTTCATTACTGTACTGCTGGCGCAGCTTTACAAGGAAGGGCCTCCAAACCCACGATTACGTCAACATTCGCCAGCTGGCGTCGGCCGACGTGGAAAATATCCATCCATCGCACCCCAAGTGCTAAACAAACTGCGCTAACCAAAAGGAAAGTATATTTGAAGAAGTCCGTTCGTTTACACTTTCATGGCCCCAAGAATCCGTGCGCTTGTTTTGTACTGTAAACGCTGATGTGGTGTGGAGCCCATCACGTCGGGAACAAGTCCGCTACGGCGGGAAAAGCTTAATAGATCGTACGTGTTGGGCTAATAGGGTGAAAGATGGGCGTCTGTTTTGGAACAATAGTAATGTCTAGGACGCGTCGTATGAGATCGGTGATCTTGTCATCCAATCAACACGATGCGTCGGCGCATGCCTGCGTTTGAGGGGGTTTGATAATGGGAGTTGCGCCGGCGAATCTCGGAGCGATATCACTACCCCCGTTAGAACTTGAAGGCTTGAACTGTGGAACCCTACAAATGGGAGCCGAAATACGTTCTCTCGTTTGTCGCTCAATACAACGTTGATGAAGGCTCATGTGCCTGAGACATGAAATTCAATATGAATATGAAGTTGTTTGGGGCTTGGGGCGCACAACTAAAATAAACTCTTTTTAGACCTCCGCCGCGATGACCACGTGATCAGCGATCGCTAGCCACCAAATTCCGATTTCGAGTCAAGCACACATACTAATCTGCATCATATGCTCCTTGGGAGGCCCATCCTACACCTAGGGCGTATTTGTTCTCCTTCCCGTTCTTTCAGATCCTCATTGCAAGTTATGACACACGAGCAAAACAACTGGAAGCCCCCCTCGCGTCTTACGGCTGAGCCGGTGTTGAAAGTGTACAACACTCTGACAAGAACCAAAGTGCGTCCGTTTCGAGCGCGTTCGGGGCCTACCCAACTCTCGATCCCGATCTTCAGAATGAATTCATTCCACGTGACGGGAGACGTATCAAATGGTACAATTGCGGTCCCACCGTATATGATGCGGCTCATATGGGCCATGCAAGGTGGGTTCTTGGTGGCCCTCTGCGAGGACAAGACTACATATCCTTCTGAGCACAGAAACTACGTCACACAGGACATTCTGCGCAGGATAATGTCGGATTACTTCGGCTACGATATCCATTTTGTGATGAACATTACCGATATAGATGACAAGGTTGAGTTCATTTATCATATTACCCTTCATTGAAACTCATATTCAATGTAGATCATTTTGAGGGCAAGACAAGCGTATCTCGTCAATAAGTTCAGATCAGAGTCTACGTCTCTTACTCAAGGATTGCTGGATGAAGTTCGATCGTCTTGGGACTCGTATGTGCGCTCGAAAGTAAGCAAGGGGCTACCTAGCGAGGAGGTTCCTCCCTTCGGATCAGAATGGCAAGCTTGGAGCAAACTGTCCATCAAAGCTGCCGACCCCGCATGGAAGAATGAAGCTCTAAAGAGAGATGAGAAATTCGATATGCACTTTGCCGCCGCCGTACGTTCCCTTACTTGTCAATCAGAGCCACCAAGTGATGCCGCCACCATAGTCCCGTGCTTATGCAGCCATTCAAGCAGCAAACGACTATCTGAAGTCCGGACAGACGGACGCACAGTCTGCTCAACGACTCGTGGACGACTCTGCTGACGTTCTGGCACTGTTCCTCGATGAGAAGGTGCTTTTTCTCTCCTATGTCTACTCGCACTCTCATGATTATTAGAACGGTACGTCAGTGACAGATCCATCACTATCTCGTTCGTTGGCCCGGTTTTGGGAAGCAAAATTCTTCGACGATATGGCTCGCCTCCGTGTCCAGGGACCAGATACGCTTACTCGCGTCACTGAATATGTGCCCGAGATTGCGGCGTTCGTGGAGCGCATTGTACGGAATGGGTACGCCTACGAGGTTGCGGGGAGCGTCTACTTCGATACAAACAAATTCGACTCGCGCACAAACCATACATACGCTAAACTAGAGCCGTGGAGTAAAGGGAACAAGGAACTATTGGAGGAAGGGGAAGGTAGATACTCTCCCCCACTCTCCCGTCGCTTCGCTTCTAACCCGCCCTTCAGGCGCCCTTGCGAATACCACTGGCCGCAGATCCGCGGCAGATTTTGCACTTTGGAAAGCATCCAAACCAGGAGAGCCGTCCTGGCCGTCTCCATGGGGCCAGGGTCGCCCTGGATGGCATATTGAATGCTCCGTGATGGCCTCCGCCATCCTCGGCGACAATATGGATATTCATTCAGGGGGAATTGACCTGGCTTTCCCTCATCACGATAACGAGATGGCACAAGCGGAGGTAAACCGGTCGGATTTAATCAGACAAAGTTGGGTTCAGTTTTCGTATGTAGGCTTATCACGAATGCGATGCCTGGGTCAACTATTTCCTTCACACTGGTCACCTACATATCGAAGGTTTGAAGATGAGTAAGTCCCTGAAGAATTTCATCACGATAGATGTAAGTGCCTGGTTCTAGCACGCATTCGGTGGTCATGACCCTGCGTAGGAAATACTGGGAAAGCACTCGGCACGGCAACTGCGCCTAGCCTTCCTAACGCAGCTGTGGAATTCTAAAATGGATTTCTCAGAGTCGCTTATGACCGGCGAAGTGAAGAGCATCGAGACGACCATGAACGTACGAGACTAAACTCGGCAACTAATTTCGCGAGCTAATGATCCCGAAGAATTTTTTCACGGTCGTTAAAGCTCTGATTAGTCAAGTTCGTGCAGAAGACGCAATCCTGGATGGAAAGCACCGGTATCATGACCCCGAACGTGCCTTGACGGATGCGTGCGTGTCTTAAATTTAATCTTGTTCTTATCATCATCATCATCATCACCACCTCTCGCGAAAAGGTTATACCAAGCCCAAGATAGATTCCGAGAAGCCCTTTGCGATTCTTTCGATACACCCAGTGCAGTTAACGTCTTGCGGGACCTGGTATCTCGTACTAATGTGTACATCAATTCGCATGCGAACGAGTTGGACGTCAGCGTCGTAGGGGTTATAGCACGATGGGTTGGTAGTATGCTGAGGATGTTTGGGCTGGGGGAAGGGGACCCATCGGATCTCGGCTGGGGCCAGCCGTCTCAGGATGGCTCCACCTCGCTCAACGTGAGTCATGCACGCCACCATCACTGCTTCCATCGACCGACTAACTCTGACACATGCAGCGTGAAGAAGTAGTGATGCCGTATCTGCGGGTACTGTCCTCCTTCAGGGATGGTGTCCGGCAGCTGGCCATCTCAAAAGGGGACGGCGCAGCGAAGGAGATTCTAGCACTATGTGACAAGCTGCGTGACTCCGACCTGGTACCCTTGGGCGTTGCTCTGGATGACCAAGAAGGTAGATGGTTCTTTGCCACTGATCGGGTCCTCAACTAAATGGGCCTTTCTCCTAGACGGTAAAGCGCTGGTAAAGTTGGTCGATCCCGCCGAACTTATTAGGGCGCGCGAAGAAAAGCGAGCGCAAGGGGAAGCCAAGGCAGCGAAGAAAGCCGCGGCGCAGGAATTAGAACGGCAAAAGAAACTACAGAAGCTGGAGAGAGGAAGTACCCCGCCCGACCAAATGTTCAAGCCACCCAATGTCCTCAAGGGTGTTTATGGCAGTTGGGATGACCAAGGACTGCCGTTAACGGACGGTGAGGGGAAGGAACTTAGCAAGAATCATACGAAGAAGGTGCAGAAGGAGTGGACGCAGCAGAGAAAGCTTCACGAGGAGTACTTGGCATGTAAAAAGGAAGCGCGGTGACATACCGACAGTAGCGTTTGACACATTTTCAGATCGCCACCGCCTTTGTTGAGTAAAATAAAATTTGAGCGTTCGCGGCAGCTGCCGTCCATACTCGTGTCAATCTACATAACCGTCTACCAATCACAAGCGTCGACGACGAGCTGGGCTATCTTCTCCAAGCCGGTTCTATCGTCATCATCGAAGCCGCCTTGAGCCAGGCAGTCCAGATCAAAGACGCCGAGTGTTACGTCCTTCCCCGACGACCTGAGGATCAAGGGACAGACGATCTCACTCTTCGTGTCGCCGTCGCAAGCGATGTGTCCTGGATACGCATTGACATCGGATACAACAATGGTCTTGCAAGACGTGAAGGCATCTGCGCAGACACCGCGACCCTTTCCAGGGGTGGCGTCAACGAATTGACACGCAGGTTTGCCGCAGAATGGTCCTAGGAGCAGCCGGCTGGAGACGTTGGAAGCCGCGTTGTGGTCCATACGAATCTTTGGAGTCGGAAATAAAGAGGAGTCGACGTAGAATCCTGAAGGAAGGGTGAGTTATTTCGAAGGGTGGACTTAGGATCGTTTTTTGTTAGCAACCCGCGGTCCACGGGAACTTGAGCGAGGCGCGGCGGAGACGTATGTGAACCAGGTCGAATAAAGGAGAGAGCTCACCACACCAATTTACGGAGGAAGGGCCATCTCCAAAAGCGGGATATGAGAGCAAAGAATGATAAACGAGAGAAGACGTGTTGGCCAGATTGGTCACCTGAATATAATACACGGAGGACGCGGAAAGAAGAGAGGGTAAGAGGAGATGACAAGTAGAAGAGTGGGGGAACAAGGTGAACCGTTACAAACCCAATCTCTCTGGCCATCAAGAAGAGGGGCAAGCTGTGATATTACATGTTCCCAGAATTGAGACTTTGTCTGGATGAAAGCCGGTACTAAGGATGAATCTGCGTGGTGCAGGGGCATGATGGTCGAGCCGTAACGCGATAATCTTTCCAAATGAGGGACAGTGATAAGATTAGTTCAATTATGTAACAATTGCATGCCCATCAAACGTCGTAAAGAACCAGAACACTTCGTCAAAACCAACCAAACCTTGCCTTGAGCTTGACAAAATCGGACTACACGTGTTGAGACACTCTTTGATATGGCTCCCTACCTTGACACTGTCACCGTGTGTCTCTTTCTTCCTTCGAACCATGTCTACTATTCTTCACGGCTGACTAACGTCTTCTCAGTCCTTCGCAGAGGTCCCCATCACCGACGCAGGCGTCGACACCCTTGCCTTCTTGAAAGCTTCTGAAGGTCTAGTTGGTCTTTTCGGTGGGTCCCTTTGCATCCCAGTTTCCTCTCTCGTGTCGAGTAATCGTCCGCACAAGATCTCCTTGGCTCCGCCGCTTTCAGTGTCGTCCAGTCTGACCTGAGGGGCAATATTACGGTGAGAATGGGTTCCAATACATGACATCCACATGGCCTGATCTATGCCACGTCTTCGTAGAAAGTCCGCGCCCGATACGATGAGGCGCCTACCTTGTCGAATACCCTGGAAAAATTGGTGGAGAACGAGAAGGGCGAGAAGAAGAGAAAGGCGACGGAAGGGCTGATGTGGCTCCTTCGCGGTCTGCAGTTCACCTGCAAGGCGCTTCAGGGTGCACAGGCAAATACGTCCGAGGAGCTGGCCGTCGCGTTTGGCAAAGCGTACGATGTCACCCTGAAAGCATTCCATAACTTCGTGGTCAAAGGGATCTTCTCCGTTAGTCCCCTTACCCCTTTTAGCATCTATCAGACGTTCATTTTGTTCAGGTCGCGATGAAAGCCTGCCCTTATCGCGCAGATTTCTTCAACAAGTTGAAGGCTGACCCTGCTGGAGGTCCGCCTGCCTCGGATGACCATGTGAACGAGGCGCTCAACAATTGGCTCGCCGCGCTCGACGGCATTGTGACGAGGCTGCAGACCTTCTACAAGGCAGGTGGGCACGACAAGGGGTTCTAGTCTGGAGCCGCAAGCTACGCCTTTGACGATGGCTGTGCCATTCTTGGACTAACGCGATTTGATCGTAGACATGTGTTTTGCTAGCAGTGATGATAATGATTTCACGTTTGGAACATGGTGTCTCAAAAGCAATCAGACGTGACCTTCTCGGACGGCGTGTATCCTGGCTCAAGCAACATTCTTTCCCTTACCACGATGCGATGTGGGGATAAAAATAATCACTGAATTCTCGCCCTGTAGAGTGATGGTGATGGTGGTGATAGTGGCGACTGTTGCCGTACTTTTTACCTCAAATTTACGGGTCAGGGCTGGTATTCCCAATAGCAGTTGGATTAATAAGTCTACATACTGAGGATGAGGGCAAGTGCACCTATCTTTGGTTCCTAACCCTTACGTTGACACCCTTGTTCATTTAGACGCGGCGCGAGGGGTATGATCGAACGCACCAATGGCCGGGATCACAGCTACGAAGTTTGCAGGATCATCCCTTGTCCGGTCCCTCGAGTCGACAGATAGAGGTGATTGAGTAGCTGGAGACAGGTCCCTCCCTATACCCTATTAGGCATGGTGACTCTATTACCTGCAACGAAATTTGGGCCAGTCGAGGGTGGAGGGCTGTGGAATTGAACGCGTGACCAATCGGCTCGACTTTTCGGCAAACCTGCCTGACAGGCAGGTGGCGTGCATGAGGTGGGAAAGTTACGTCTTCGGAAATGACATATTCAGTTACGCATTCGAACAACCCGGGAACTTGCCAAGGCCCCACCCACCCGCCGATGGTCAAATCGCCAGGTGTCTGGGTGGTTCTGGGAGCATTCAGTCTTTCAGGGCCCCGTCATCGTGACGTACAGGTAAGTCCGGAAGGGGGATACGTTATGCCGTACACACACTCTTTACTGACAAGCACAGCGGAAACCGTTCCGAATCGACCGTGACATTACGCACCTCGCCTCCTGTACTGTAGTGTTGTGTAAGTATTATAGCCAACAGGGGCCGTTGAGGTGTGCGCAGTTATGCGGGTGACACCGGCTTCCTTGAACCTGTCTAGAAGCCGGCAACCCGAAGCTTCTAGTGGGAGTAGTAGGCACGAATGACTGAACGTCCATCTCACTGAACGGTGTTGTCCCAACTGAACACCCAGAATTAGACATTTATTTGACAGAGAATTTGCGTTGCCTGCAGGGGAAAGGGAAAGGGGGTGGGTGACCTGAATATGACCCTGATAATTTTGGCCGCGTGGAGGGCTGGACAAGGTCTCGAGGCACATGTCTCCCACAGGCCACTATGTCATCACAGGAGTGGCTCAAAAACTATAACCAATCAAGCTGTGCAGTCACTTGGCACGCACCTGCCAAACTGGGTGCTATGATGTTTTGTCGTCCCTCTTGTCTGTACGTATAGCCGAGTAAACGGTCGGGTAAGCCATTTCACCCCGGCGAACGCCAGAAGTTAATCCTTTTCCAAATTACGGCAGAGAGTGTCTCATTATATTGATCTTCAATTCACCGCCGTTAGGCGTCACGGTCAGCAGGAGGGAAGCCAGACGAGTAATATGATCATAACGACCAGTTGAGGCTCCGCGAACAGGACCTCGGGCCAAAATGTACAATACAGGTATACAACTGTAGCCGCACGCGGTCACCGGTGGCTAGAATCGCCAAGCTTACGGCGTGCGTCCCCTTCTTTCCAGAATTTGGGCCTGTGTGCAATCGTTCTTTTGTATTGCGAACCAGGAGAATGCCCACCATAGTCGGCGGTAGCCTGCCTTCCAACCCGGCCGCTCGAACTGGGTATTTACTCTATTCCGTTCACATTCACGCTCATGTGCCTTCCAACGGAAAACCATCGCGCTCGCTGGAACATCTATTCAGCGTCTCCACCGACCTCTGGCTCCCTGGCACCCGTGCCCACGGGTCGCTTGTCACTTCATTTCCTGCATTACGGAATTCTGATTCGCTTCCGATTCTCCATGTGGGTAAACCTCAGTCAAGGGGACGGTGTGGAAGAGTTCTGCTCGAAAGATTCCAGATCTTTCCCATCGATTCAGGAGAATCTCCGCTTTTTTCGTGTCCCCTCAATTTCATGGGCCCCAGCCCCAGATAAGGTTCAATCATGTTTTGCAGTTAAAGAAACAGCCTTTCAATTCGGGTGCTCGAACTTACCGACAAGTAGGACCCGCTCTTGTACTTGTATGGTTGGTCAGTCACAATGCCCAGCAATTCAAACTTGCTTCGAGCACACGGCGTCTGCCATCATACCTGCCTTTATTTCCTCTCCCAAACTGTGGCGCGAAGCGCACTATATGTACTTCAATTTTCTATAGATTAGCTGCCCCCCCTCTCTCCACTTCTCTCGTCAACATGATGCCACCTACTTGCACAAACATCCGCGTCCGTACTGCCAGAGACGCAGAAATCATCTTTCACGCCGTACGCCTCGGGATTCTTCCGATGGTTGTACAACGTCTGGGAAGCGAAGAACGAATGGCCTTATGTTCTGGCTGCGTGTATGTCTGGGAAGAGCGTAACGGCAGCCTTTCAGAGTCTATGGAGCAAGGTATCGAGCGCTTCACCGAAGGAAGAAGTTGGGGACCTTCAAGGTACCGTAAGACTTAATGATTTATGCGGCGGCGCCTTGCTGACAAAAGCTGATAATCTTCAGGGCCCGAGATGTGAGCCATCGCTTTTCCTGTCCCGGGCTCTGCGCAATGAGACTCACGAAAGTGCAAACCAGGATTTCCTCTTCTACCACGAGAAGGACACAGCACCGAAATCCTTGATGGTTGAGAGGACCAGGGCGATACGGTATGTGCAATTCGATGGTAGTCATCAAGATCTTCCTAATAACAAATGGGCGATTCGCGCAGGTATCAGGAGGATCCCATTGGCGCGTCTGCTATGCGCCCGCGGCGGCGGGGCGAGCATATGATCAAACAGACCTATTCCGTCTACGTACAGACAGTGGATGGTCTGAAGAAGTGGCACCTCAGTTCGTCCTGCTTCGCGTTCATGGCGACATCCGAGGCTCATGACTCCCAGATGCCTACTGGACACAAGAGACGCTCGATCGTCTCTTGGCCGTGGATGACATTCCCGAATTGCGTTCTCTCGAGGTGCCTCCTGGCACATACCTCTGCGCCCGTACTAACAGGATACGGGAGACCGTCTCGCGATCAACGAGAGGCGTGTTTTCCGAGGGCGCCGGCCTTCCAACACCCTCTGCGTCTCCAGTGTTCACGCCATATCCGTCTCGACGTCGTTCCGAAGATTGTCTTCCATCACCGCCTCTCTCGCCGTCGTCTCCAAACACTGGCTATGCCGCAAATGGGGTGACAATGTCACCTCGTATTTACGCTAGCGGTAACGGCCTCTCGTTGGCCCCTCTCGCGCAACTCGAGGAGTGTCGACGGTTGCGACGGGACCCCGTGGACGAGGTGATCCTTAGGTCTTTCAATTTCTAGCGTACTTTCAGCTATCTGTGTTGTCCGCCTCACGTTTTATCATTGGTATGACTGACCATCAGTTATTCTCGACGTTGCTTATGAACAACTTGCTGCCAGCTATCTTTCTTGCTATATGTATTATTGTGTCGCTGATCTGACACCATGTCTAACTACCTTACCAGTGCTCCACAAACGCTCTGGTTCTACCGCCTCACTTGCCTCATTTCACATTCGCTGTTTACCCCAAGTCGCAACGCTTTGCCCCATCTTCTCTCTTGCTGTATACACGCCGCAGATCCTTTCTCTTTTACAATCGCATGATCATGTTTGTATCGTACCCCATTGGTAAATCGTTTGGACACAGACTTTCTTGAGCCAGTCCTAGGCAGATAAGGTCTGTCCGGCTGTGTAAGTGACGTTGACTCCCAGAGCCGAGGGCGTATCGGGAACGGGACTCGGCAGCGAGGTTGGATCGCACAACTCGTTCAAAAGACAAGAAAAAAGAGAGCTCTCGGTTTCCCCTTCTTCCTCGACCTATCGCTCCCCCTTTCCTCCTGTTTCTTCCTTCTCCTGGGCCACTGCCACCTCCTCTCCCCGCCACTAACGAATCCATTCAAGTCCGACGGATTATCAATTCCGAGTTGAACAAAGCAAAGCAAAGACGGGACTAATGCTTTCTAGGAACGGACGGGGGTATTCGAGAATTCCGTCCGCATGGTAAATGTATGGTACCTGCTTCCCTGCCAAGTGACTCGTGGAACATTGAAACGCGGTCTAGACAAAAGCCCTGGGCGCAAGCAGCAAGTTAGGACGGACGCGTGCAGGCGTCCTCCGTGCGCGTGTTTTGTTTTGACTTTGGGGAGGGCGAAGGGGGGGCGTCCTTAAGGTTTGATATCCTTCTGTTCTTTTCCCTTCCAAGTTCGTTCAGGCTGCACGCTTGAACCGCCCTGATTGTTGCGGCTCAACCGGCCATCTCGACTCGAAGTCCGGTTCGTCACTCGACGCGATAAACCCAAAACGCCTCCAGCTCGCTGAAAAAGGAAGAAAAACGAAAAAAAACAAGTTTTCCTGGTCTGGTCTGTTATCATCGGATATTTTTCTCACCCCACAAAGGGGTTGGTCCCCCTCCCGCCGCCGCCGACTTTTCCCGCCCCTGATGTCTGTTTACATAAACCCCTCCCGGAGAGGAATGACAAGGAGGCCCTGAACTTCAGAGAGTGGTGTCGTGGGAGGTGGTCCGCGACGGGAACGAACCCCGGATAGCGGAGAGAAATAAATAAAAAGTGTTGATGCCAGCGGCCCCGGAATTGGTGCTCAGCGACCTCCAGCCACGAATAACTGAACCCGTAGTTTGCGTCGTCGGGGCGGAGGCGCGCCGGGTCGTGTCTACATGATATGTCATAGTTGTGTACACTTATCAATATCAAATGTGTGCTCAGGCCGCAGACCTTAGCCTCAGGCTAGGTTCAGTGGCTGGTCACTTTACGTGTCCCATTTAAAAAAAAGGGTAAACGCAAATTGTTTTGTTTTCATTTTCATTAACGATCATAATGATCCGCCGCTAAAATCAATTTAGCTCAAAAGTCACTACTCTGTGTGTGTATGTGTATGTGTGTGTAAGTGCTCCAACATCGGGCGCAAACCCTGACCTTGACAGATGCATTCTTTGTAGCAGGCTTAGACTCGCGACTGGTCTCCGGTATTGTGTCATTATGCCGTCAATCAACGCGCGGCGCAAGTCTGCGCGCGCATCACCAAAATCGGTGTGGTCACAGTGGTGTGTGCCCAAGCTGTCCGTTGGGAGCTTCCATAGATCCTGGAGGGGAACATCTTACCGCAGTATCGCGCTGCAGCCAGAAAAGCCCTACAGCAGCGAGAAAGCTAAAACGGAAGCTCCAAACTTCTTTTCACATCGGCAAAAAGACAGCGAGTCATCCCTTTCTTTTCTGCGGGATTCCGGAAGGCGTTTCCGCCAGTATAAGCTAAAACACACCCAGAACAGCTGGGGCGAACTTCTCGACCTCGATCCAGAAAGACAGGCCATGATTCCGTGATGCAGGTGACGGAAGTGATATGGGCTAGAAGAGGGCTCTCCGGCCGATCTGTCAGGGCACGTTGAGCATATTCACCGTTTGCTAGAACGAGGCGCTGCTGGCAATTTTTTTTCACCTCGCACATGGCAAATCCCACGAATTATGCGGCTTGAGCCCCCGGGCCCCAGTCGTCGTCGGATATGAACGAAAAGAGCGCTCGCGGAAGGCTTGTTTACGCCGCGGTTTTGCGTTATTGCTGTGCACGCAGCTTCAGGGGGCAAAGGGCCCTGCGCAATGGCGGATATAGCTCTTATTGTCGCGGTTATATTGACAGTCGAGCCCCCACCATCACGGGTGGGTGGTAATGGGCACGTACACGAGTTGAAAACCCCCCCGGAACGTGGAGGGGACCTGGACTGGGCAGACAACTTACGACCAAGAAAAACTAAACCTTCGCGCTGCCATTGAATGTTGACTTCCATGGCAGGTTGCAGCAGTCCGCGGGGTTGGCGCTTCAGGTCATGGCTCCGTCCAGGCCTGCGTTTGCTCCTGTCGGCAGCAGGGGCCAACGCAAGACCGGTCAACGAAGCCCACGCAGCAATGCTACCCACATAGTCCTAGTCACATCTCTGAAACGGGGTGGTGGAGTTAGTTGGGGCCCTTCGGTTGCAGGTTCCTGAACACCACCTGACTCTTGCCAGGGTGCACGAGGACATGGCGACGGGTCGACGGGGCCCGAAGGCTGCCCCTCATCGGTTGGGTTACGTGGGAAGCGCGATTAAGCCGACGGACCGACGACATGTCACTACCATCTGGTGCTCACTGCGGCGAACGGATAGCGGGGAGGGGGGGGTCTCGATAGGCCCACCGAGTCCCTGCTCATCACTGCAAGCCCCACGTGCATCGCGCGAGGCACGCGGACATCGTCTGCTATCGGGAAGAGCCATAGGCCTAGCCTGCCACCGGGTGCACATTGCCGGAACTTCTGGTGGCAGTAGTTTCTATAGTTGTTGGTAATCAGAAAGCGGAGGGGTTTAGGGCGGAGTGATTGGGAGAGGGGTGGGGTGGAAGAGGGAAGGGCAAACGGGGGAGATCGCGTCTTACCGGGTAGTAAGGAGCATCCTTCTTCCCCCCTTCTTCTTCCTGGTATCCGGCCGAGCGGGGGCTAGCGGTTCTGGTTCTTTCCTTCTCGTCGGCGTGGCCTGTCGGAATTCTCCATCCCAACTACTGTACGATCTGGACACACGACGACAACCATCAAATGCTTTTGATAAATTTCTTCGTAATCCTCCAAATGGCCCCCTTGTCTTCCAGAACCACCGCTCGTCGGAGGCTTCGGTTTATTGAGAAGTGACGGCCAGTGACGAAAGCCCGACCTCTGTTGCTACCGGGAGAACCGCCTCAAAGAAGGGGTGGGAACCCCCTTGAATATGGGAAGTGGGATTGCCCGACGAGTAGGTTTTGATAAGCGTCGTGTATGCGGAACCCTAGTCACTATTTCAGGGGTTTGCGCCGCACTAAGAGCAGTCACCCCCCCCTAGATAGGCCTATGCAGATGAGATGTCCAACATGTTTCTGGTATTTGGGGTGAATGAACCTGAGATATGTTCGGAATACGTTCCAAAAGTCATATGCGATCGTCCTTTCAACTGAACCCAGCATACAGGCGCTCACGATCGGTACGAATATCGCAGCTCCACGTAAGTCGGAAGAGAGGGAAAATATCTTGATAATTGAACAGATCGACGAGAGCGATATATGGATATGTAATGTACAACGAGGCTGACGGACGATCGCGGTTAAGTTTCGAGGGTGCGAGTCACAGTGACTTACTACGACGAGTCAGCATCCACCAGCTACGCAACAATACGACGATCAATCTGTGCATGTGCATCCGAACCGAGGACTGGAAATTTATCCGAGACCGAGACGGAGGGGAAATCAGTCGTCTCCGTAAGCTGCTGGGTGCTTCCACATGGCGCGCCGAGAAGTCCTTCTCTCTCTGCCTCGCCTCGTAAACATGCCTCGATATGCCGCAAGGCGTCCCCAACGTCCTAGAAATCTGGACCGATTCCAGGCAGCTCTTCTGCTCATGTCCGACCGATCATCCCCCCGTAACCACCTTCTCTCGTCCAGGCGCAGCTCGGGCATCGAGGCCCTGTATGCGTTGCGCTATTGCTCCCAGCTCGCACAGGGACGCACGTCTGGTTTCGCATGAACATATGGTGTTCCAGCTCGGCGGCAATTCGGACCAAAGGGGGTGTACAGCATCCGACGGAAAAATGACGTTGCGTTCATGCCCTCGAGTAGCAGCAACGTGTGGGCGTATACGATCTAGTTTGGGCGTGTGTGTGTGAAAGCGGGGAGAGGCCGCCCATGCTTGCAAGTATTACCGCGTTCGCGGATGATCGCCCGAGGAACGCCGAGCACCGTTGTGTGAATTATTGGGAGTTGCCCCCTTGGACGGGGTACGCATAATATAGTCAGGAAGCTGCATGACGGGTGCCGGCTGCATTTGCGTGGTATGTATGGGGCTCGACGCAAGCGCGATATGCTCCACATCCCGTGCGGACGGCTCCTGGCGGCCGTCGGCGTTGCGCGAGGTCGAGTCGGAAAGCCACGTACGCGCGGGTCTCTTCCTCCGCGGGTTCGTAAGAAAGGGAGCAGGGACCGGGACTGACGTGTCGGAGCGCGGTTTGGGGGTTGCGGGAACGGGGGTCAGCTCATGCTCCCCCTCGTCACTGGTGGTGCCAGTTGTCGAATTCGATACGCTATCTATCGATAGGCGCGACATAATCTCGTCGCGCGTGGATGCATTTATAGGCAGGACGGAGAAAAGGGAAGAAAGCGCATTCGCGCGAAGATTGGAAGTCATGTTGGACCCTCTGGGGGGCGTGGAGATGGCGGCAGGCGAATGGGAGGGGGACATGGGAGTAGAGCGCGCTTCTGGCAGCGCGCTGGCGCTTGACGATGGTGGAGGAAAAAAGGAGAGGCTGGTTGGGGGTACTCTTCGAACGACGGGCGAGGGCTCTAAACTGCATTGGTCGGAGAGTGAGACAGAGTCGCGGGCGGTGTCTTCGCCGTCGGATCCCTGCGCCAACAACGAAGCGACGGTCTCAAGGTTGGCGTAACGCGCCTTGTCCAGAGGAACATAGAGGACTTGGCGGAGGTGGATCGAATCCGACGCCCAGAGCTGGTTGGCACGTCGCAGTTCGGTGACCGAGATTCCGTATTTCAATGCGACGCCGGCGAGAGTGTCGTTCGGCGAGACCTGCGGATGCGTGGTGAGAGGTGACGTTAAGAGGCAACGCCGAGCGCAAGAAATGCGGTGCCATACCTCATGAGCGAGCACGGTCCTATGGGACTCCGCTTTTTCCAGTGGAGGTGGGGGGTCAGGTCTAGCCAGGACAGGAGAGCTCGCTGAAAGCGCGCGGGACAATCGCGGTCGGGTGCTGCCAGTGTCATAACGCGCTGTCTCCGTCGTGGTGCTTGACCGGCGCAAAGGGTGGAGCTCGCTCGTGCTGTCTATGGCGCGAGATCTGGCATGGTGTGATAATTTCGAACTGTCCCGAGACCCGGAAGCACCTCCATCTGAGCCTCGTCTTCGTAGTGCAGTAGGTCGTGGAGAAGAGAGGTCAAGTGCGGAAGTAAATGGCTTGTCCGCAGGAGTACCGCCTCGTTGCTGCGCATGATTATGTATTTTATGAGTGTCGACGGCGTAAAAACCGCGTCTAGAGGGCATTCCGAAACTCAAAGAATTATAGGCGGCGGGTGAGCATCGTCAAGAGTACGAAGAACGATCGGGAATACGACGCTGAGAGCTGCCGCTGCTACTGTCACCGCCACTGAGTGCCTGACGCTGACGCGAACAGTGAAATGACAACGGAGCGGAGACATTCTCCGCCTCCGCTCAATAACCGAACGTAATAATTATCCATTCCACAAAAACATAATTTTATTGTTCTGCTTCTTCCACTGCGCTCTCAGCTCGCTCGTAAGAAGATTGTAACAAGATGTCTCATGACGAGATGAGTAACAAAAAAAAGTTCGTCACATTACTTCCCAATTCCGTCGGCGTCTTCTCTCGGTCTCTTGACTCCTGCAGTTGCTGGTGCTGACTGCTGCTGTGCCGCGCCCACGCCAGTGACACCAACAACAAGGCCCTTCAACCAACCGTTCTCTCTCCTAAGACCTTCGCACTCCCGCTCCAATTCCGTGACGCGAATCTCGAGCTCCTTTGATTTCTTCTCCAGCGCGGCTTCACGCTCCTTTTTCTTCAGCCGGAATCGGGCCGAGGCCGCCGTATTACGCCGGCGCTTATCTTCTGCAGCGGTGAGTGGGGTACCCATCGCCGATGCGGCGGTAGGAGAGGCACTGTCGTTCGCACGATCATTTGTACCCTTCGACACAGATGTTCTGCGGGCCTTGGCTCCTTGCTGGGGGGCAGGTTCTGCGGGAGCAGGCACAAGTGGGGGAGGATGAGCCGTATGTGGGTATAATGACAAAATTTGGGCAAGAGACGGTGCAGTGGATGTCGACCGCATAGGAGGCACCGCAAATGGGTCGACGCCAAAACCGGCCAAGAGACTGCCAATGTCGAACGCATTCAGAGGACGTGGGGCCGTGCGGGGTTCGTAGGTTCGGTGGGGACAGGATCACCCACTACTACGTTGTCATGATTGTCCGCCTGCGCTGGCTGACCATCATCAGGGTCATCGTCTTCATCATCCTCCACTGAATGAGGCGATTCCCCTGCTTCTCCGCTTGGCTTCTTGTCATTGCGACGGACAAGAGGTTCGTCCGAGTCGAAAGCCAGATTCGTCCATATGTCAAGTTGAGCATTGAGCTCGGGAAATTGGGAAAGATTGAGAAGGTCTTGCGAGTCATTAAAGTATGAGTCGGAGGGCTGTGCAGCCTGCACGAGATTGAGTCCCTGAAGATTTGTAGGGCTCATATTGTGTGATACTGGTGAAATATGGCCTAATGGGCCGAGAATGGGGGGGGGATGGTGCGTTTCCTTGTTTTTGTCAGAACACGAAAGGTTCACGTAACGACCACGATGATGACTGAGAGATAAGATGGTCCATGTGGGTCAACCCGCCTAGACGCTGACCGCTTAGAAATTTTCCTGATCACGTGTATGATGACGAAGACACTGGAAGAAAAATTAATTAAACAACAACTTGGAGATTATATAATAACCTTGCACCCTTCCACTATGGCTTCAACAACAGAGGCAGTCCCTGTACCATTTTTTAAGAAAAAGAGAGCCAGGCCTACCACGACACGGCAGCAGCGCACCCCTTCCCCACCTGTTGCAGGTGTAGTACCATCTGCTTCATCGTCCAAGTCACAGGTAGTCCTCCCGTCCCGTAAACTTGGAGGGAACCTCCTCAGCGCCGGAACTAAACGAACCTCCTCCCAACGCCGCACAGACGACCTTGATGAGGTCGAGGTCGACGAGAACACACGAGCTGGACCTGGTATTAATTGGACGTCCACCGGTGGACACATAAACAAGGCGTTAGAGATTCTGGAAGGCGACGAGGCCGAGGAGATGCTGGCAAAACGCGCCAGGAGGGTCGAGGCTGAAGAAGAGGATGTGCCTGACGACGGCCT
>QLOS01002044.1:0-13301 GCA_003313725.1 Russula sp. MG48 | reverse complement strand
TTTTTTGCGAACTAACTGATGTACAACATATCCTTTCAAAGCGTCCACAAGATGTAAACGCCCAGGGTGGTGATTGCGGTACAGCACTACACGTTGCGGTGGACAAAGGTCACGCCGAGGTCTCAAAGCTGTTGCTTGCGCACTGTGTGGACGTGGACATTCGCGGCATCGAGAATCAGACGCCACTACACCTCGCGTCGACTCGGAAGCGCGGATATCACGACATCATGCAGTTATTACTGGACCGAGGTGCGGATGTGGACGCGCAGGATGACAATCACTGGACGCCACTGCACCTCGCATCATCCCAATGGCAGCTCGGGGCTGTGAAACTTCTCGTTGAACGTGATGCAAATGTCCAAGTACGGAACAACGACGGGGAGACGCCACTACTCCTCGCGTCGAAGTGCGAATATCACAACATGATGCGGTTATTACTGGACCGAGGTGCGGATGTGGACACGCAGGATGACAATCACTCGACTTCACTGCATCTCGCATCATCCCGAGGGCAGGTCGAGGCTGCGAAGCTTCTGGTTGAACGTGGTGCGAATGTCCAAGTGCGGAACAACAACGGGGAGACGCCACTACACCTCGCGTCGAAGGGCGGATATGACGATATCATGCGGTTATTACTGGACCGAGGTGCAGATGTAGATGCGCAGGATGACGGCCACTCTTCCTCCCTGCACCTAGCCTCGTTTCTATTGAACAGGCGGGCCGACCCGCACCGGCAGGTGACGCTGGTGCGCCCTCGGGTGATGCAGATGCCCTCTCGGGTGATGCAGGTGCACCCACGGGTGACGAGGGTGCCCCTGTGGATGGCGCGGATGTCCCAGCAGGTGACGCGGGCGCAGGCGCAGGCGCAGGCACGGGCACAGACGGTGGCACAGCTGCTGCTCGGACGCGGTGCAAATGTCCATCTTCGGAACAAGAACGGCCAGACACCACTCCATTGCATATTGGACCAGGCTAGCGATGAATTTGACGACTCATTTTTCCGAGTCGACATCGTCCGGTTATTACTGGAGCTTAATGTGGATGTAGACGCACAGGACAACAACCACTCGACTCCACTGCATCTCGCATCATACTCTGGAAGCATCAAGGCCGTACGGCTACTGCTACAGCATAGGCCCAATATCGAGCTACAGAATAAGTATGGCAAGACCCCGTTCCAAGTTGCGTCAGCGAGAGGTCATCAGGAGGTTATGCGGTTGTTATCATAGGTGCAGAGTGAGCCTAAAATGTCATATTATAGCTTCCCTTATTTACAGTCAGAGGCCTCGCGTGCTTTTCATGTGATATGTAAAAATACTGTACACGACCAGCTTTGAATGTATCACTGCAGAAAACAGGAGTTGTAGGCTAGAATTTGTCATAAGGCATGGTACTCAGCTCGGCATGCATTGCTATGGTCTGAAGGCGAGTGAGCATATTGTTTCATTGAATGACAGGAGGCGACTGGCCGGTGGAATAAGGAGGTCGGAGGTCACATGACGAAGAAGTCACGGGATAAGTAGTACATATAGCGGGAAGCAGCACCGTCATAGTCACAGTGTCAAGGCGACAACGAATGCAGACCACTCGAATTTCAGTTCGTTCGGGGGCGCTGCTACCAGGAGGATAGCGCATAGCATCTGCCGAAAAAGGCGCGAAGCATGGTGTAGGTAATGATCACATTACGGGGCCACGACCGTCGACCGCCGGTGTGACTTAGTAGTACCAGTAAAGTAACTTCAAGTTATTAATAAGTATTCAAAGTGAAAGAGCGTAGAATCAGCCCGAAGAAATTCAGACGTGTATCAGAAGATGATAACTGAGTGATATATGAACAATTAACAAGCAATTTAACAGTGGAAAGGAACGTGGAACTTGAATGCTAGGTACTTTCATTGTCTTTCATCAGTACCTGGGTTTATCTAATCTATAAATACAATGCCGGTCCGTAACTCTGGTCCGGTCCAACAGGTGAGACAGAAGTGTCACCGAAGCCGCGGCGCCGCACGTACGCGTGATCATGCTTCGATCATGATCGGTCCAAGTACAATACAGTACCCACCCGAGTTGATTTAGTAGTAAGTCAGCGGGGCGATATCCCTCATGATCACCCTCGAGCTAAGAGCTTCTCAATCCCCCCGGGGGGGACCATATTCACAGTTGATTCCACATTGATCGCATACTTCCCATTCTTCATTCCAACAAAGTATCATTCGTACAAGGGCGAACGCTGTCACTGGCCTGGAAAACTCATAGAGGGAACTGAGCGAGCGCGCGCTGTAGAAAGTGTGAGAGTTTGGGATGTTTGAAATGAACAACCGGGGGGGTCACGGATGGATTAGAGCATACGCACTACTACTGCGATGACTACTGAGCAAAATCTCAATGTTCGAAGAATGGACGAGTCTGTTTGTCGGGGAGAGGGGGCAGGGGTATCACAAATACGAACTACAGGACTCGGCCCAAAGCCAGAGATCTTAACAGTACTTTTCAAGAAAAAGTGAGGGGTAGTATAAGTAGTGTAAGCCAGGAAAGGACGCACTGTTCTTTGAGAGTCCGAACCAAACGTCGGCCGAAGAGAGAAAGAAAGAATAAAAGAATTCGAATCAATTAAAGAGGTATTGTGCCCTTCAACTTGAAATCCCGACTGCTCGCGCCGACTGAAAGAGAGTACGTGCCGGAGGGACATGAGTGGCATATCCATGACCCGCTGACGACGTCCCACATCGACAGGTCGTACCTAGAGAGCGCAATCGTGACAACCTGTGACTCACTCGGCTGCAGCTCCACGTCCGTGAAGCCACGGAGGACGGAGGGAGGCTCACCCGCACGCACGGGGAAGTGCAGGTACACCTGTGGTATCTGTTTCGTTTCCCCCCATCATTCCACACGCGCGTCAAATCCCTTTTGCCCACCAAGAAAACACAAAAAATAAGAGATAACGCACCTCGGTTACCACAACATATCCGGTATTCTGTAACGTGAAGGACATGCTGAACGCCGGGCGGTGCAGCCATAGCGCCGTGGATGAGCCGACGACCTTTGGGCTGGGCCAACCCGCCGCCCAGTTCGCCCCTAGCTGCCTGTCCTAGTCCTCCCCGCCCTGCAAAGCGCTGATAGATAGGTCCGAGTACTGGAATAATCGATGAACAATCTACGGGAAAAAAAGATTATCATAAGGGATATCACTGAGAGGGCCACTTTGACGATGCACGCACCCCTCGGTATAGATGAGGCTCAAGATTTCGTTGTCAGACCCGCCCGTGGCGAGTTGGGCGGGATAGTCGCTCGGAGACTTGGCGATGGTGTACGGCAAGCGCCCGCTCGGGTTCACGTTGCCATATAACACGTCCACGAGCGCGTTGCCCGTCTCGGTGCCCCCGAGGCCGGCCCAGACGACCGCGGTCACGTTCGGATGATCGACCCACGGCTCGACGATGATGGGGCCGACAGAATGCACGACGACGATCGTATTGTTGTTGGTCTCCGCGACGGCCTCGACCAGCGCGTCGCCGTTGTGCCATGCCGTGAGGTTCTTCCTGTGCGACGAGCGCAGGGATTTCAAAATAGCGGAAAGTCGCGAGGGCGGGGTTGCCTACCTGTCGCCTGCGTTGCCATCCACAGTGATGTAGCCCTCGCCCGAGTCGGACTGCAAGAAAACGATTGCCACTTCCTTCTGCACGGCAGCGTCGGCGGCAGCGTCGAGATTCGAGTCGTCAAAGTACCAAGAGAAGGACGTGTGGTCCTTCCGCGCGCGCCTGCAGCGCCTCATACGGCCGTCGGACCCATTCGTGAAGAGCGCAGCCCCGTCGCCACCAGCCGAACCACACACCGAAATCAGATACATGAACCACGCGGTTCTGCACACCCAGGAATCCGCAAGATGAGCGACGACACAAAGTCCCGCGTTTAACACTCCAAGAAGACTCTCACCCGGATCCCCACCCCATGGCCAAAATTCCATCGACGCCACCTTGGTCGCTGAACTCGTTCGGTCTCGCAATATGCCCGGGGCCCGCATCAGAGCCGATCGCCACGAGAGTGCGCGGCTTGTTCAGCGGGAGCACCCCATTCACGTTCTTCAGCAGCACCGTGCTCGTTCGTGGCCTCGTCGCGCGGGTGGAACGCGTTGAAGTTCGTCTTGGGGTACTCGAGGGAGTCTTGGCCGAGAAAATACCACGACGCGAGGATGCGCGTCGCCATGTCGTCCGCGCGCGCCTCGGGGATTGTCACGACGTGCCCGAGTTGAACGTGATGTTGCCTGGCATGGACATGTCCAGCCTGGTCATCGCGCTGATAGTGGAATGCTGCGCGGACCAGTCCGACATCAGGAAACCTTGGAAGCCCAACTCGTCCATGAGGATTTGACGTATCGTTGTTCTGGCAGGCGTAGACCCCGTTGACGAGGTTGTATGAATACATGACGGAGGCGACGCCCGCCATGACGCTGTGCAAGAACGGGGCGACGTGGATCTCGTGCTGCGTCAGGTCAGGTTATCGACATTCGAGCTCGACTGCATGCGCTCGTTTTCCTGCTCACTGTGCCAAGTTGTCAGCCATCAAAATTGCGCAGCTTCATACTTGCGGGGAATTGCTCACTTGACGATGAAGTGCCCCGCGCACGCCTGGACACCCATAGACCGCAAACCAAGGATAGTCTCGTACGTCCCAACGCCCGACAAGAAAGGATCCGCGCCGAAGCCCTCCCAGTTGCGCCCGCCCTGGGCAATGCGGCCCATGTTCATCATTGGGCCGAGGACAATGTTGACCTTCGTGGCTACATGCTCTTCACCCACGGCAACGCCACGCGCACGGAGTAACGAACGCTTCTATCTGCGATTTGACCAATCAACTCGGAATAGTAACAAAGCAGAAAATTGATGCGGAAAGCTCACGTAGACGCAGCGTTGATGGGAGCGGGGAAAGAGGTTGCGAAACCCGCAAAACGCACCCCGAGAGGCCAGTCCCCAAGACAGAAACTAGGGAAGTCACCAACTGAAGGAGTATTGCCGACGCAGAGGCCACCTTCCCAGCCCACACCTGTGGAGATATTGACCTTTTTCTCGAACGTAAAAGTGGCAACCTGAACATAAGATAGACCACGTCAATGAAATGATTAGCCACACAAAAGGTGGGAGTCAGATGACTACCCGTGAATAGAAGAGAGATGTGGGACATAGATCAATCAAGGATAGATGCATGACTTCGCTATCGCCTCCATTCGGTAGGTCGCACCCAGGAGTAGTGCGGTTCGCAACAATCGTAAGATATGGCACAGCGAGTGGAAAAGCTTTTAATAAGGAGATCGAGATAGCAACCTTGGCTTTTGCCTTTTTGTGGGCGTATGCCCATGCCTGGAAAAATCGGGAACGATCTCAGGGTTCTCGACTGGTGGGGGACTCATAGGTGGGGTCAAGGGATACACGCCTAGAATAGGAGGCTCTGGTGACGGTGATGGGAAGGGCACAAAGGTATACGGAGTAACAGGGATGCCAGATGGCAAGGGTTGAGAGCGGTATCAGTCACAGATGTCAGAAAGGTCGAAGGAAGAGAGCCTTGGGAGGAAGTGATCGAGGACAAGACCCGATTGCCAGAGGGAGATGAGCTGGGCGGGCTGGCAGTTGGTACGGTGGATGGAATTGACGGATGTGAAGACGGTGTGCGGGACAAAGGAGAGGACGGGAACGATGGTATGCCCGGGTGAGATGACGAGGAAGACGATAGAGCTGAGGACTTGTGAGAAGGTAAAGAAGTGAGGGCAAAGATGAAGCCATAGCCAAGACGTGCCCTGCACCTAGGAAGCAAGGAAGACGGAGGACCGCATAGAGGCGCAAGTGATAAAGGGAGGGGAGGGGGTTGGACTACAACCGGGAGCTGGAGATGAATGAAATTATATACCGCGTTTACGGGCACAGAAAAGCGCATTCGAACATCAGCACCCAAGCTGGGGTCCAACGGTGAATCGAAGCGGTCGACCTGCATCCACGAAGCTTAGACACGCTAAATCTCGCGGTTGATGTCGAGTCACATGGGCATGTCATTGCTGTCCCTTCTTGTCCAAAGAACATCACCAATTCTGAATCACTTTTCCTGGTCACCACTCATCACCGTCGCACTTGCGCACGAACACATGTATCATTCGCAATACAAGTATGTCAGGAGGGGGTCTTTTTTAAGTGGGCGTTCGGTGAGTAGATTGAGCGCAGTTCCGGAGCAACGCGAGGAAGTCAAAGGCGCGTCTGATTCCAGTCGCGGTTCAGTTCCGACAACTTGATCTTTCTTCCCTCCGCCTTCTCAGATTTCACGGGTTGCCAATCATGGTGAGCACTTCCTCCCCACTTATTCGTCGGTGCTGTTTCTGACCTTTATCAAAATATAACAGTCTATCCCTTATACTGCTATGCGTCGTCTTTTGCGCGAGCTGAAAGAGCTCAAGACGAGTCCTCTGGAGGGCAATCGCGTCCAGCTGAGCGAGGAGTGTGTGTTAGGTGTTGTGGGTACTATTGAGGGCCCAGGTGTATCCTCGCGCAGATACCTCGAACAAACCCGCCGAGTCGACGGAGGGTGCTTCCCGTAAAACTTTAATTCACAGAAGAGTTCCCTGCCTCACCACCGAGATGTACGACCTCCTCGTCTGGCGTCTAATGTCCGCCTGTGCTCATCTCACGTTGGCAGGCCCAGGTCGGTTCGCCACCAAGATATTCGAATCCGGACTCGGCACTCGACGAGGAGGCAAGGTGTTGCAGGAAAACTACGAGAGCTACAGTGAACGCGCGAAGCTCGTCACGAGCGTACGCGCGACACCTAAGGCACGTTCCGTGGGGCAATTTTTGTTTAGCTAGCTGATATAAGCACTTTCCTTGTTGTACTCAGGTCGCTCCCCAGAGTTTGCGACACCGTCTGCTCTCATTTCTGCCTCGCTTCCGTCCACCCCTTCTTTACCATCTATGCTGCCACCTCGGGTGTTCTCACCACAGGAAGGCGTTGTCACAACACCGCGACGACAATCCCGTCGCAGCAGTCCGCATCGGACAAGTCCTCCGTAACGTCTTCGCTCTCATTGCTTTCAAAAGCTTCATGTATCGGCTGCGCCCCTTGAGACGGCAGATTCGAATGTCCTGCCTGTGATTAATCCGGGTGCTACTATGAGCCCGATAAAGGGGCTCAAGCGCTGAATTCGCCCTTGAGGGTTGCTCTCCCGCCCACCCTTGAACACCATGCAAGATCTCCACCAGCCGCGATGGACACAGGGGAGAGAAGCAGTTGGTTCGACATTATTCTACCCTTAAATGCTAGAAGAGTTTCCACGTATGCTTCCACAATCCCGCGCCAAGTTGTCATGAGATAATGCCAAGGATGGGACACAACGTGCTATACGGGTCGCGGTTCGAAACCCGCCTCGCCAAACGAACATACGCCCTCCAATCATCATCTCTGCTTCGTTCCCGTCTAACCCAGCGCTTATCCCTCCCTGCGCACGCATTCGCACACTTTTTTTCTGCAGTTGCATGTTTGAGGATTTTACTTGGGACGAGACAGTGTCAAGTGACATTTCCTGCTTTGATGACGAGCCTATCCCGCCCGCACATCGTTAAATGCACTCTCTTGTGACCCCCTTTCCCAAAGTATATGCGTGCAGATCACTATGCTCTCCAACCTAGTCCCAGTTAGTGGAGAGCCTTGCCACTGTCATGCCCGAGTTTGTCAACGAAGTATGCCCTCGCCATACCGTCATCAATTCCCAAGATATCATTGGTGCACTATACCACACGCGTGGATTGACAATCTCGGGGAGACGGAGGATCGATGCATTGACACCATGGAGTATCCAGGACAGATGTTGCATTTCTGATGTGTTCCTCTCACTGTTCCTCTAAAGCCCGGTCTAATCTGTGAGGAAAGGTTATTCCATGACTATTCCGTGACTACTCCAATGACAGACTTCTCGAGATATTGCCTTCGCCTACCATATCACCCATCTCCTGGTCACTAATCACCCTCGCGCTTCCCGCGAACGCATATATCATTCTCCCCACACTTATCTCCACCGTACCGTCTAACTTGACTTCATGCTCTGTCCTTATTCCTCTCAGGGCTGCTTACGGAACACATCCAGTGTGGAGACCAGCAGCGATGTTTCTAACTGGTCTGCACGCTTCATAGGTCTTAATGAGTCCCTTGAGGTACAAAACAGGTTCTCCCCTTCAGCTGTGGCCACCAAGGATTATGTACCACCAGAAGAGCGTACGTGTTACTGTGTCCCTCCTTCCCTGAGATCGAGTAGAACGTCACATGCGTGAGGAAGGTGCGTACCTGCTGCGGATAACCCTCACGCACGTCTAAGCGCGATGAAATGGAAGGTCGTAATGGCCCCAAAATGTCAAGGATGCTCTATAAGAGAACGCGCAAAGCGAGCGGCGGGACGAGGGGAACCACATTGGGACTCGCCGCGGTTTACGGCGGACAGGTGAGCAGCGGCACAATGCGCAGGTGGTAGACCGTAGACATAAGTCAAGAAAAACAAAACTTGCAGCACCAGATCGACAAGACGCTGTTTGACGGCATTGATCCATCCCATATCGTCCTGTTTTATGATGGGGACTTCCCGCTGCTGGTGATCCGAATGGTCTTCGCCCTTGCCTCTAATCAACCTGGAGGTCTCTTTCCCGCTGTACTTGAGGGCAGATACCACGATGGACGGTTCAGCGCGTACGATATCTGGTGTGCGGGACTGTCAACCACTTATCGGGCTCTGTTGCAGCGCTCGCTTCAGCCTCATGACGTGTACGATCTAAGGCAGACCAAGGTCGAACATCAGGACTTAGCGACGAGGAATGCGAGACGCGAGAGGAAGTCTCAGGGGAATGATGGAACCGCTGGCCGATACCAGAGATGGACATGATTATAGTCACATCTTGCCAATAGTTCCACCCGCGTAAGGTACTGGTGAAAAAGTGGGGTATTTATTGATCGTTCCCCGTAGGCGGATATACGTGACATTGGAAAGTGAAGGAAGAATGGTATTTGTAATATATAGTATGTCCCACTAGTACACATGTGCTTTGAATTTCATAATAGGCATGTACTAATGGCTCTGGCTTGTTAGGTAGCTACCTTAGAGCAGATAAGCACAACTCATGCCCCACCATCGGGTTATTCGTAGTCGCTGGTTGACCGATAAAACACCCGAGAAGGTTAGTTATGTCCCCTGGGTGACGCAAGCGTTCCAAGTCTTGTTCCGAGTCCCGGATTCATACGCGTCCGAGTCTACGCTGCTGGAGGGCGAACCTCATGCTGCCTTTGCCAACAATCTACGAATACGAATTGACGTGGGACATTCGGGAGTGCAATTATTAGCAAGTCGGCGCTTGGAGCGATGGCGACCTTCAGCAGGGGCTAAGATGACTACAAACGTGCGGCGCCAAAGAAGGTCGCACAGCCAGGACAGGCACTAGTATCAACGAGTGTACTGTATCCGTAGGATATGGCTTCGAGATAACCTCTGGGATGTGGGGTATCTGAGTAAATTATGGAATGTCGAGCATGGTAAATTTTTTGGTTCGGATACTACATGTATGATGCATCCGGGAATGGAAACGAATGGGAGGATGATCAAATTTCAGAAAATCATGCCACTAGACAATGCGACTCCGACTGGTGGCAGGAACGACGACCGATAGCGCGGGACGGAAGATACGTCCCAAGTCGCAGATAAATCGAACCAAGTCCTCGACGGCCCTGAGGAAGCTGCGTGTAGCCACAATGTATCATCACCAGCACCATCAACATGCTACCATTCGCGCGCGAATAAGGTAAGGACGTACCTGGTGCTGCGGCGGATGCGCGCGTTCAGCATCTCGTACACTCCCGCACTTAGTGCCTCCCCTACACGGATCACCAGCTCGTCGTCCGGTAGCACTCATCGGGAAAAACTTACTTTGTTAATCGTGTTTAGCGAGCAGATAATATGATTAATTTAGCCGAGATCGTTCGGATTAACTTGATTAACTTGACCAGTTAAATGAGCTTACCCCCCCATAGGCTAAGCTTAACCTAACAATAATCAAGTGTTAATTGAAATCCAGGCATTAATCGATATTAATCACGCGTTAATTGAAATCCAGGCATTACTCACGCGTTAATTGAAACCCGGGCATTAATCACGCGTCAATCACATCAGAGATCCCAACCATCACATGTATTTGGTGGCTAGATAATCGCTAATTTATGGTGTAATAACGGGGGTAATTGTCCAAGTCCAACTGCCAGATAAGGCCATATCATGAAACTACGATGATGAAAATAGTGAAATGAGTGAGAAGTCGCACGACGCAGCAAGCAGCAGAATTAACAAAGGGTATAGAGGGAACCACTGTTGACTGCCAAGAGACTGTCAGTGTTGTGCTGTTGAATGATAAAAGCACGTACAGGGGACCCGACAGAACATGTCATGTTGAGATGACAGGTTCAATGATGCAATCACTGATCCAATTGCTCGAGGTTGAGCGCCGCAATGGGGACACTTGATGTATTGGCATTTGATGAGGTCGATGCACTGGTATCACTAATAGATTGTCAATGACGTATCTAAACTGTGGATGGTACATACCTTGCTTGAGAATAGATGTCTGCCATCATCACATGGAATGTGGCATGACGATTGATCCTGATGTGGGAGAAGGTGTCGATATGCCCTTGATAGACGTCAAGGTAAGTGTTCGCTGAGAAGTCAGTAGCGTGCAGATTGCCAGTGCGCCACTCGCGCAGAGCAGCATACAGCTATAGAATATTAGTACTGAACCATAGAGAGGAAGCATAGCCACATACCGCAGTTGCCACCAGAGCGACCATAGGAATAGGAACCTCTGCCTTTATTGTCCCATCGGGACCTTGCCACGCTGGGAATCGTTTGTTGAACCGCGTAGCAACAGACGCACTCCCTCCACGGAAGTATACCTCACGAATGACATTAATGATAAATTTGTTTCGATAGGGACGCGTCCTCATCGGAAGACCAATCTGACAAGTCGTTAGTAGCAGTCTCTAGATTATATAGATGTCACTCACGTTCGAAGCCATCGGGAAGGTATAGTTATAATCTGATAGCCGCCTTTGAACAATGTGGGCAATCTCTGATGGCGAACCGATTGATGTCATCCATGGTAAGATGACGACCGAGCAACACTCCTTGACTTCACTTCGAAATATAGAGAGCCGTGTGCGAGGCTCCAATGTTGTTTCAGTCACGTAATCACAAAAATGATGGCTGTAACTTACCACAGGAAGGATCCTTGCTAGATATTCTTCGTCACTATGCAGCCGCGCCTGTATATCACAAGTCGCCGGAAGGTACTGATCCGCAGCACTTATGAGTGCATCTTTCACAAGCGAGATAGTAAGGTCAGCGTCAGGGAATGCGTGAACAAGCACAAGTGATGCTCGAAGGATTTCAATTGAATCCTGGATGACAAGGCGAACTAATGGCCGCTGCTGCATCAGTGAAATGCGGTTGGTTCCTGGGGCAAATACGACATCAGTGTCGACAGGCCACACTGATGATCCTGAGTCAGCTGTCGCACTCTCTTGAGAGGACACAGGAATCAACCCAGGTTCATCTATATAATAAACATGTTAGCATCACACATCGTGAAAACGGGAGACAACGATACGATCCTATAGACTCATTAGAAGACCCCTGCTCATTAAGAACAGATGACGGGGCAAGCTGGACAGGTCCTTGATTAGTCCCAACAGCAACCGAAGAGCCTGAGGCGGTCGACAATGATAAGTCCACGCCAGCATCTAACACATCCAAGGTCCCAGTGCTCAAGGGGACACCATCTTCACGTTGCCAAGATGGCCTCTACAGGTAGTCGTGAGTATTTATATGGTGTGAGTCATCGAGACTTACCTTGATCGCCACTGCCTCCGTGAACTTGGATGGCTGCTTGCCAGCTCGAGTGGACTCAGCGATGTCGGGCTCCGAGAACCAGTCATCTTTGAGCTCCACATGGTAGTCTCCCTCATCCTCGCTGAGAGTGTTGGTAGCTTTCTTTCCTCCAACGGCAACATCAAGTGCCTCGTCACGGCCAGGATAGTATGATGTGGCTTGACGAGTCGAAGCGACAAGTGGGAAAAAAAAGACGGTCAGTCAACATGGTTGGTATTCCGATTGTACATCCGCTCACTCTGTTTCAAATCGCGCTCCTTGCCACCGGTTGGCTCTATGCAATGCAGGCTGTCAGGGCGTGACGGTGCCATCTGGTGCGGAGATACTGACCAACTCTCCTGGCCCTCTTTGGAGCTGGCTTTCCATCCCCACCATGCAAAGGATTATTGATTAGGGAATTGGTGCGTTTATTGGCTATTTATTTATGTCAAGACATGACTAATCCCCAACTTTGACAAAGACGTACAAGTTGCCGCTGGCATCGCCTCTACAGCCTGGTTGGAGTGGCGTCCTTCGCTTTGGCTGGGTGCACTGATAGGCAATGCACCCCCTGCGTGGGCTTGATTCTCATTTGCAAGGGAAGTGGCCTGATCGACAAAGATGGTGCGTGATCGACGTGTGTGGGGAGGCATTGGCTGATAGATTCAAAAAGGAGTGAAAAGACAATTTCTTGTATCAAAGAAAGGAGAGAAAGGACAGGATTGAGTAGGATGGGTATTTGGGCAGGAGGTATGTCGTGTTTTATATGAGACGTCGCTGTGCTTATCATTGACTATCATGTGCAGTATTTTTTTTTGAAATACCGTCTTTCATTCCATACAACCATCTTGCCGCTTTCCTGTAAACATTTCCCTATTGTCATGAACACTACTCAGATCCAATGTCACGGCTGTAAGAAAGCCTTTACTGTTAATGGCTATTCGCAGCATATTTCCAAAACCCAACGCGCTGTCTGTCGTGCCTTGCATGCAGGGCTCCAGTCGGCCCCTCAGTCTCGACACTCTATTGACACGGCAATGCTTGTCAGTTCCACATCACAAGGTTCTCGAGATGAGCCTATCAATGGCATGGATCTTTCAGCTGACTATGAGGCACACAACACAAGTCCTCGGCCGGAACTGAACTTTCATGCCGAGCTCACCACGACAGGAATGGAGGACGGTAATGCCCCATTTCATGCACCCATCACACTGCTAACCCATACATATACAGATGACGAAGACGGGGACTACCTTAACTCAACACAAGAGCCCGTCGATGTGGCGGACTTAGCTGACATGGCTGATGTGGACTTGTTTGAAACGATGTCCCGTGGACAGGACCTTGCTATGAATAACCAAGTATCTCCAAT
>QLOS01002043.1:0-17406 GCA_003313725.1 Russula sp. MG48 | reverse complement strand
AAACACCACAGGCATGCATGCTTGGTTGCCAGCTTGCAAAACCGAACATTCACACTTGCCAAGGAAGTGACCAGTTTTTTTGCCTGACACGAAAGTGTACAAGATGTCCTAATTGAGAGGGCAGGTGTACGTGTCTATACTCTTGTAACCTCATGCTTTCGCTTGGTGCGTAGTATTGCAAGTTATCGCACAAAACCGAACTGGTCTGCCAGTGAACCTGAGCTCACATAAATTTAAGGCCGACCAGTGACTGTTGACGTTGACAGTGATATATCTACACACCCTCTTGTTGATAAATGCATCGAGGGCTTACAATGCATTGGTGGTGTAGCGGTAACATTGGGTCTTCCCACGTCACGTGATTGGCCTAGCTCCGGGTTCGACTCCCGGCCAATGCATCTTTTTTTCCCTCCTCCACTACTGACTGTTGGGCTGGCTACCGTGCCTTGCAGAATTTATCTGAGGCATCACGATACCTGGTCCACACAATTTTGTCGAATCGATTGGTTAACGAAAGCCAGCCAGTCCATTAGCGTGGAACATTCCCCCGCCTTTCTCTCGAGTTGCTTGTTGGCCAGCGTAAATGTACTCTCAAGGTGCCAAATTCTCAAATGGGGAACAAGTTCCCTCCAAAATTACATTCCTGTGAGGAAAAATGATAATTGTTGGCTTGTCACCACGATGCGACCACCTCCACCGCACATTCATATGTTCAGCTTCGTGCGTCTCCAGTGACGGCGTTTGGCATTGTACTACGTTGCCAGTAAATGTCAGTTTCAAAGACACACCTACGCTGATGAGAGGACGACAAATAACGCACTTGGATCTTGGTGTCAGTCTTCAGACGGAACCATTGGGGAATGGGCCTGCATTCCAAGATGAGAACGAATCGACTATGGAGGAGATGAAGCTCACCGGTTCTGGCGTGAAGCCTTCGCAAGGATGCGTTTTGTACGGAATGATTTTTGAGAAGGCTAAAGACCACAAACTAAGTGACACCAGGAAAAAAAGCGACGTCAATAAATACGCACCATGTTGTGGATCTTGCTGTTTAGACGTGCGCGCCCTGGACGATGATTGGGAAAATAAAGTTAGGCGATACACGAAGGAACTGTACAGCTGCATTGCTGACAAATCCATTCCTCAAATCGGAAAGCAAGGAACGGCAACGGGCCGGATTACCGTTGAACTGGAGTTACCCCGAACCATAATGGCGGATGTACCGACGTTAAGCATCACTCTCTTGGGTGCAGGCCAAGAGGTCGGGCGGTCGTGCTGTGTGCTTCAATACCGAAATATTACAATCGTTCTGGATGCAGGTGTACATCCCGCCCATACTGGCATGGCATCGTTGCCATTCATTGATGAGCTAGACTGGAGCACCGTAGATGCTATACTCATTACCCAGTGCGATCCTCCTTGTCCTCTGAGTTCCGGATCAATATTTTTAACTCGTTTTCAGCTTCCATCTAGATCACGCGGCAGCCCTGACATACATCACCGAAAAGGTGCGTTGGTTGTAGTTGGTAGTGTTCACGCAATTTCTCAATCCAAACAGACCAATTTCAGAGAAGGGATAGGGAAAGTTTACATGACTCATCCAACGAAGGCCCTTCACAAGTTTATGATGCAAGACTTTGTTCGGATGAGGTGCGGCGCGGATAGACGTTACCTTTCTCCATTGTCGCTCATGTCTCTTTAGCAATTCGTCAACCGACGCTCTGATCTCGCCTCTCGATCTATCAATGTCTATTTCCTCTATAATTCCCGTCTCTGTTCACCAGCTGATCACACCCTGCCCTGGTGTGACGTTTACGCCATACCACGCAGGGCACGTTCTTGGCGCGTGCATGTACATGATTGATATGGCCGGCCTCAAAATCCTCTACACAGGTGATTATTCTCGCGAAGAGGATCGCCATCTCGTCAAGGCAGAGATACCCCCCGTACGTCCAGATGTACTCATCGTCGAGAGTACCTACGGTGTGCAAAGCCTCGAGGGACGTGAGGAAAAGGAGCTTCGCTTCACGAACCTAGTGCACTCCATCATTCGCCGCGGAGGGCACGTGTTACTACCAACATTTGCCTTAGGCCGTGCACAAGAGCTATTGCTCATTCTTGATGAGTACTGGAAGAAACACCCTGACTTGCACAATGTTCCCATTTACTATGCGTCGAGCCTCGCGCGCAAGTGCATGGCTGTGTACCAAACGTACATCCATACTATGAATTCCAATATCCGATCAAGATTTGCAAGGAGGGATAATCCATTTGTCTTCAAGTACGTTCCTCGTTTCCTAATATCGCTTTTGGTCCAATACCTGCTCAGATTCATTTCAAACGTACCACAAGCCCGCGGCTGGGAGCGCAAAATTGCAGAGGGACCTCCCTGTGTCGTTCTCGCCAGTCCCGGAATGTTGCAAAGCGGCACAAGTAGAGAGCTCCTCGAACTTTGGGCCCCCGACTCTCGAAATGGCCTCGTTGTCACTGGTTATTCCGTTGAGGGTACACCGGCGCGGGTGAGTCTCTCTTTATATTGGGGTGTGCTGGTGGTGGGAAGGCAATGGTATCTTTTCGTGTGTGTATATACGAAGCAATGGACGTCATTCTCCCGCCGCGTGTGATCTCTGAGTCTTCCGCATCCCTGATGAAAGCTAAGCTCTGAGAACTTTGCTGATAGCTTCTGACGAATAGGAAATCATGAATGAACCGGAAGAGATAACCGGAATGAAGGGCAACACTATCCCGCGCAAACTTTCCGTGGACTACATCTCTTTTAGCGCACATGTCGACTATTCACAAAACTCAGAATTCATTGACTTGATCAAGGCTCCTCATATCGTACGTTCTTCTAATATGTCACAGCTCTTCCCTTGACGTACGTTATAGGTCCTTGTACATGGCGAACAAACGGCTATGGGTCGCCTCAGGGCTGCGCTACAATCCAAATACAAGAACCGGGATGAAGATATCAAAATCCACTCACCCCGCAACCTCGAGACGTTGGACCTTACTTTCCGCCCTGAGCGAGTAGCTAAAGTTATCGGCAGCCTGGCTGCAAAAGCACCCAAGACAAACGACGTCCTGTCCGGTCTGCTCGTCTCGAAAGACTACTCATATACTTTATTGGACCCTCGCGACTTGCGGGACTTTGCGGGACTTTCGACATGTGTTGTCACGCAACGCCAGAAAATAGCGCTCGGCGTCGGACAGGATCTCGTGAGATGGCATCTGGAAGGTATGTATGGCCGTGTTGAAGAGGGGTTGGATAAGAATGGAATTCCAACGATGCGGGTATGTTCTCTTGGCGGTGTTCATAGATGGAATTGATCTGATGAGGGTGGCACCAGGTAATGGGTGCAGTGGATGTTAAACAGACCGCCGAACATGAGCTTACGCTGGAGTGGGACTCAAGCGCCGCAAATGATATGATTGCTGATTCAACACTCGCGGTGATCACGGAGATTGACAAGAGCCCTGCATCAGTAAAGAGTACAATCCCAGATCCCGATATGAAACGCATAACCTGACTCTGATCCCCAGTGACGGCCGGAACACAAAGGCATCAACATGATCATCACCCGCATTCAGACCACGACTACAAGCACAACCCAATGGTCCGCATTCAGCGGCTGGGCATGTTCCTGGAAGCCCATTTTGGTGAAGTTGAATACCACATGCCGGACGAGGATATGAACGAACAAGAAGGGGCGACGCCCGACGGCGAGCCGTCATTTTTGATCCAACTGGACGACGCTGAGGCTCGAATCAACCTGCTTTCCATGGTACATTCCCCTTTGCTCACATGGCTTGCTTCTACTGATGGCAACATGCACAGACGGTCGATAGCAGTAGCGAGTTGGTACGGAGACGTGTCGAAGCTGTCCTTGAGATGGCGCTGTCTACGGTGAGCTCTCTGAGCGAGTCGTTCGCATCAGGGGCGCCTGAGGAATGCTCGAATGGACACATCGATAAACCAAAAGGGGACGTTTCCCCATCGGACGACATGGATCAATGTGCCGAGAAAGTTGGGAGTGATGTAATGGGACCTAGCGACGATGCCGGACAGGAGCAGGAGGCAGTGGCTGATACTCAACAAGCATAAGTCAGGACGCTGTGCACTTTGCTGGGATAGTTACAAGTACATACGCTAGACTTTTCTTGTAAATTCAAATCGAAAAAACCGGCAAGTGCCTGTGGAGAGGATTCGTACCCGTTGCTCACACGTCGCCCTCGACGCGACAGACAGCTGCGGCACTCTTGTTGTTTTCCCTGGACGTTCGTCGTCATCGCGGGTACGATGTTTCGTCTATCGACCCTGGCACCGCGTCCTCCTGTACCGCCATCCTCTTTTCCATCCGGACTTCACCCTAAGGGAACCCGCACTGGCTCGGGCAGTGAGCGTGGGGAAGCCAATACGAAGCGAAAGTCTCAGATTGAGATGAAGTTTGATGAAGAATTGTTGAAAGGGGATGAAACCAAGGTAATTAAAGAGGGGATTGATATCGATTCATTAGGCGAAGAATTACCGGGACCGGCGGGTGTAAAATTACTTTGCTCAAGTTCTTCATCCACTTTGTCCCCACCGACTTCTTCCCGACCGCACAGTCTCATTCATCCGGCGGCCACACTTGCCATGAATACCCCAACCTCGACACAATTCAAATCTTCACTTCCTTCCCCTACTTGCCGGCCTCCCGTTTCCGTATCCACATCGGCTTCTTCTTCTTCGAATGATCTCTTTTATGACGCTGAAGACCCAGATTATCAATCACGGCGTCGCTCTATGTATAGGTCTCAGGGAACTGCAAGTAGTCCGGATCTCGCTACTCTCGTACGCAAGGCGAAACAGCGTGGAAGTATATTACCAACCCAGCTTACCAGCAAGGACAAGCGCCAGGAAACGGCACCGCCATTACCTACAGGTCCACATGCACCCTCGGACTCGGCTTCCCGACCCCGCCAAAGGTCCTCTACTTCATCTTCTGGATATCCCGCCCACCAAATCGTCACTCCGCCCGCCATGCCAAAAGGCAGGCTCCAGAAGCCCCCACGATCCGTCGGTCCATCCGGCGGCTCTGATTGGGTGCTCGCAAGCCCAAGTCGCGACGATGGAATTGCCAAGGCAAGCATCGAGGCGTATCTTTGCTCGTAGAAGCTGCTAACAATGCACACGCAGAATTCAAAGTCTTCAGTTCGGCAGAAGACGAGTGCATTTTTAGGTAGGATGCTGGGACAGAACACAACGCGCGAACGCTCAGTATGTGGTTTTTCCGGTCTCGTGGCCTCGAATTTGACGCATCTTCCCGCAGAAGACTGATGCGTCCTCGCCATCGCGGCAAATGATACGATCGCCTCCGCCTGTGCCTCCTTTACCGGCAGACCATGCTTCTCCCGTCGTACCTCTCGCGTCAGAGGCTTTCCCGACTTCTCCCCGACTTAACCCCGTTCGAGCCGGATCGGACAAATCAAAGCCCCTACCTCCTCTTCGAAGCAAAGTTAGCAACAACGAAAACGGCGTTTCAATGAGCAACCCAACACCTGTCGTCGAGCACGAACTATCCCCAGCCCCGTCTCCCCGATCACCATCTCCTGAGAAGGCACTACGTGCCCGTGACGCCATAGCACCAACCAGGGTAATGGGCCACGGCAAACGTCGAAGCATGTCAGTTAGTGAGGTTGACCTCAAGAAACCCACGCACTCCACTTTGGCAGTCGTACCGTCACCCTCCAGCGCACTCGGGAAGCGTAGTGAAGATTCGACAGGCTGGGACTCCACTATTCGCGGCATTCTCTCTGATTTCAAGGGAGAACTCTCACAGCTTGATCAAGATTCAATTGTGACGAACACGCTCGACCTTCGTGTGCCGTCTGCGCCACAACGCCCAAATAGGCCGCGCATGCGGAGTGCCGAGCCGTCCACATCTACTGCGACGAAACCCGACACTGGTCGGGCCGTAACATCCCCTCTGCCTACTTTAAAGCCGAACCCAACCATCGTTGCCCATGCCCCAGACACTGATGGTGTAAGTGTCGGTCGGGAGCCCATGGAACCGCCAGAGGCAATTGCGTCACCTCGCTCAACTTCGCTATCTACCGGAGGTGCCACACGTGCCTTCCATTCGCAACGGTTGTCCCCAGGCGCGGGTATCCGCCCGCTGGGCCCGCGCAACGCATCGAATACCCACACCCCGTTAGAGCAGCGTGATCGCCTACAGGCGCATCACCGCCCGAAGGCATTCAACTCGGAACCATCGTTACTTCCGGCAAACGCAAACACCGTCTCTCCACCCCGTTCTGCGCTATCCCAGCAAGATCTGACTGCGGGCCCGAGTCAACAACTTCGCCGGTTACCGTCTGATGGCTTGGGACCTTCGGGCCCAGACGAAGTCGAGGGTCGTGGCAAGAACTGTGCAAAGCGTGCTTGGGAAGAAGACGAGGAATTCTTGGCAAAGGAAAAAATTGCCGAGTGGCTCGGAGGAGTGTAGGTTTTTGTTCTCTTGGCTGAGTGATTTGTACCTGATGCCCCTGTATAGTGGGCAGGTGAATAAGGTCGCTTTGCGACACTACATGGACAATTTCGATTTCTCCGGATTAAGGCTCGACCTTGCCTTCAGGTGCGACCTCCATGCCTGTGATTAAATTGGTGTTAACTAGTTCATTATAGGCGTTTGTGCGCCAAGCTGTTTCTCAAGGCGGAGACCCAGCAAGTGGACAGAATCTTGGAGGAGTTTTCTCGACGCTACTGGGATTGCAACCCAGGCAGTCTCTTCGGCAATCCTGGTAGGCGTTCATCGCATACAATTGCATTGATTCTCACTCACGAATTTCATCAGGTGTTGTCCATGCCGTGGCTTATTCGCTTCTTCTCCTAAATACCGACCTGCATGTCGCAGAGCTAACCACCCGCATGTCACGTGCCCAGTTTGTCCGCAACACGCTCTTTACGATTCAAATGCAGCTCCAACCCAATCGTTCCGTCCAAGGCTCCTCCTCAGACCTTGTGCAAAGCGAACGGGACACGGATAGCCTGCGTGGACCCGGGTCTGAAGGGAGTGACGTTGCTGCAGGCACGGTGCGCTCCCAAGCCAAGCGGAGTGACAGTATCGCAAGCTGGAACAGCATCAGTCGCGATGCCGCTCTTGCCAACCTGTTCGTCGCGTCTCCGGTCGCAGTGAACAGCGCGTCCCTCCCGAACGACAGCACTGCGTCTGTGCCGGCATCGACGACCAGCGTCGCAGAGGCAAAGACGCCAAGTACGCTAGTGTCATCCGTCGTCTACGACCGTAACTGGGAGAGTGATATGGAGAGTTTGCTCAAGGTATGGTGTATTCTAGTAGGGAAATCGTCCTGGCTCATAATTGGCGCAGGACATGTACAATGCGATCAAGAGTCAACAGGTTCTGCAGCCGCTCAGTTCGCGAACGTCAACCTCGTCCTTGACCCACCCTGGGCCGATGCGTAATCGTAGCCTACGTGCTCCGCACGATCGTCTGACAACGCTCAAGCGCGGAAGCATTCGCGGTATCCAATCCATTCTTGGCCCCAATGGGATGAGTCCGTACAGCAGCAATGGCGGCCTCGACGGACGGGCCAGCCCTGCTCCTAGCTTTGCAACATCCACTAATGAGGTGCGTATATGATGGTTTTACTATTTCAAGAACAAACTGAATAGTACGACTGCAGAATATTCTCGGTTCTGTGATGTCGTTTTTAACACCCGCGCTCGGCTTCGCCTCCAACCTGTCACATACGATTATACGTGAGACGCAAGAGGACGACGACCGGAGCGAGCGTAGCGAAGATTCGGTGGATACCACGATTAGTATCACGGACGCAGAACTCGCGTTGCTCGGTCCCCCTTGGGCAAAGGAAGGAAAGCTATGCCGCAAGCAGTACAATGAGTCCGCGGGAAAGCGGGCGAAGAGCAGAGCCTGGTTGGATGTCTTCGTTGTCATCCAAAAGGGGCAACTCAATATGTTTACTTTCGGCGAGCACGCCATTGGTGGACAGCGTGTCGTTGGAGGTGGGAACTGGCTGGTGCGTTGTTAATTTGACAGCACGATGCAGGGGCGTGGTTGACGCACGTTCTCAGGAAAACGCCAATCACGTCGGCACGTTGCAGCTTGCGCATTCTTTGGCACACGCTCTACCTCCACCGGGTTATAACCGGCAGCGCCCACATTGCATGGTATTGACGCTTGCGAGTGGCGCGGTATTTTTCTTCCAGGCGGGCACAGAAGAGCTCGTCAACGAGTGGGTGCAGACATGTAACTACTGGGCGGCACGACAGAGCAAGGAGCCGCTGGCTGGCGGCGTCTCTAACATGGAATACGGTTGGAACCGCGTCAGCGATGTGCTGCAGCACGGGCGATCGCAGTCGGACGACGAGTCCATCCGCGTGCGTGACTATACGGACAACGCCAGCGTCCGTAGTGGACGCAGCAATCACAGCCGGTTCAGCCGCAAGGACGGCGTGTCGACCATGCGTATTGGCGGCTCGTCGTGGCTGGACCGCACCAACATCAACGAGTGGAAGCCGCCGCTCGCGCCTTCGATATCAAGCACGCACGACGAAGAGGCACAGCTAGAAGCGCTCAAAAAGCACGTCGCGGCGCTCATGCAAGAACTACAGGAGCACAACGAGCTCCGGGGACCGATGATGGCGCTGGTACCTACCCTACCCCCGCACCCCCCCTTCTTCCGACTCACCTCTCTTTACCTGATCCTGACGCATCTGTTGTTTTTTTCTTAGTATCCCTCGCGCTCTCAGAGCGCAGCGAGGGCGCTCAGCAACTGGGAGAAGAAATCGCATTACTTGCTTGCCGAGCACGTCAAGTACGAATCGTACGTCGATTCGCTGCAGGCGGCCATGGCCTTGCGGTTCAAGAAGCGCGGCGAGAAAGCCCTAGAACACGCGTTGCGTGCCGACATCGCGCAGGGCTCCTCCAAGGGCAAGCGCACGGAGCGATCTCACCCGAAGACCACCGCTAGGAGCGGAGAAAGCTCGCCAGGCATCGTCGAATCGTCTCCAGCTCGACGCGGGCGCCATCGCCGAGAGCTCGCGCAGGCGGACGCCAACGACGAGAGTGATGCCTAACTTTATTTAATCAAACCCCGGTAGAGGTCCGTTATCAGGATAGCCGTCTATTTATGCTTTCCGCCGGTATAGATACTGGTCGGTGATTTATATACCACTTGCTGATGATACACACGCATATATATATATATTCGTGATACCCATTTATTCATCGTGAACGTCATTACAAGGGGAAGGGGGTCGAAGGAGAGGAATCGTACAGCGCGGAACGGTGGGGACAGGGCGCCCAAAGATAGCATAATAGTTTGAGCGAGTCTAAAATATCCAATTAGCTAGTAGCAACGTCAGTCGTACATCATCTTCTGGAACTCCGGCAGAATGAGTGACATGCGTACAGGGCCCGAAACCCGCGACCCTCTCTAGTGTGGCAGAAAGGAAAGGATACAACAGACGGAGGGGAGGAACAAACATGGGGTGTAGATAAGGGGAAAAGAGGCAGATAGAAAGTAGACAGCGCCCCACCACATGGCGTAAATTACTCATGTGCCCGCACCTTCCATGAGCCTGCGTATCACGCCTCCAGGCCCACCTGTGGACGTCCGTCTTTGACGCTTCAGGGCCGAGGACCCTGCCATTGTCGCACTTGGGCCCACCCGGCTACCGGGTGACAATCGAGAGCCTGGAAGAGCAAGCGGCGTGTTACTCGTCGTCGACGAGCGCGGCCGTGTGGAGGATGAGGCGATCTTTGGTAGTGCAGAGTTGCTCTTGCGGGCAACAGAGTTTGGCGCGCCAGAAGCTCGGTTCCTGAGAGATAAGTGAACCACCATAATCAGCAAACCCTAGTTTTTACGGGGTCGAGAGATATGGCCCACCGCTTCTTGATAACGTCAGTCTTGAGAGATAGAGGTCTGACCACACCATGCAATTTCTGTAAATCAGCGGGAAACGCGAGTAAGCTGAATTCGGCATCTGTAGATAAGGAGACCCACATAAAACAACCCGCAAGCGTTGCCTAGAAGTAACGAGCATTCAGCACTGCACCCGCAGATTACGTTCCACGAATCCACTTACACAGAGGCTGCCCTTCCGGATCCCTCCGCCACAACGGCGTGTTTGTCGTCTGGCAATTTGTGCAAACTGTTGGCGTTGTCTCCCCATCCTCACCCTTGGAGCCACTGTTGCCTACTCCAGAAGTAAGGTCGGGAGTGCTCGTCGACGAGCGCAGCTGCGCGGTAGGTGGGTCAAGACCGGCTGTCGATTTCCTCCGCGCGATGGCAGAGCGCGCGACGGCATCTTGAATCCGCTTCGTTGACGAGATCTTGCGAACACCTTGGCGGGCGGTAGGGGATGAGCCTTCGGCAGAAGGGGGGGTAGATGCGTTGGAGGCATCGCGGGGTTCGGGGGATGCAGCTGTGCTTGAGACGAACCCATTACCCCACCCGTCACTTGACGGACTAGGGTGTAAACAGGAAAAACCATTCTCCCCAGGCTCAACCGGTAAGATTTGAGTAGGGTCCACGTGTGTGAAGGGTTGATGGGACAGGTTTGCGGCATCAACGCCATTGGCATACATTACGCCAATTAAATTCGAATATTCCATACCGGGATCCTCCACCGCCGCTAAATTAGCACCACTCAAGCGCGCGTAACTCCCTGCTACGGCCGTGGATCCTGCCGCTGCTGCAGCAGCGGACAAACCTTCGCTGGGTGCCAGAGGTGGGCTCGTGTGCGGTGAGTACGAAGTTGTCGACAGGGTGGAATGGTGATGTTCGTGATATGACGGTGTGTGTCGGGAACTGTCAACAGAAGCCAGCATGGAAGAATAATCGTGCGGAAGTGATTGACTGGCATGCATTTCGTACAAAGTGTCGTATCCGGGGACAGTGAAGTTAAATGGGGCGGAGGGGAACGAGCTACTGGATGGAGGATGAGAAGTCGGTGGTGGATGATGGTGAGAGAGCGAGAATCGCTGAACCACATCCGGTGATTCAACTACGGGGGAGGTATGAACGCTGGGAGGATCAGCACGCAGCATACTCTCAGCGTGGGGAGCGTCAGCCCTGCGTTTAGTTCCTATAAGCGTTTCATTCAGCTGCGGACGACCATTAACTTGATGTCTTCCTAATATGCCAGCCAGAATACCGTCTTTTGAGACCGTGTGATCAAAACTCGTCTTGCGCACGTGTCGGGGGAATGAGCGCTGCGCCCGTGGTGCGGCGTTAGACGTGGCTGTTCGCGATAAACCGTATACTCCGAAGGATGGTAGAGATGAGGAGTGACCTGCATACGAGTGGAGGTCCGTCGGATGACCGTGAGGAGTAGGATAAGAGTATCGCGCCCCATTTGGACCGGTGGGGAAGACTTCCGAGTGGGTATGACTGGAGTGTTCGTGAACAGTGGGAAGGGGCCACGTGTTATGAGCAGGCGAGAGTGAAGGACTGTGTCGAGCTGGGCCGATTGGGACGTTGGATGGAGCAGAAGGGGTGGATTCTGGAGGGTTGAGGTCCAGCTTGTCATCGACGGAGGGCCTGAGTAGGCCATGCATATCAGAAGGCTTAGAGTCAGATGGGTGTTCGAGAGACGGAAATGCGAAGCGTTCGGGGTGCGATAAGACACTATCGAACTGTATTCCTGTTGCTGGTGGCGGACGGGACCTTGAGCGGCTACTTGGTCTCCAGTCCATGGGAACTCGAGATCGAGATCGACTCATGGCCCTCCAATCCATTGGAACAATCTCGCTACGATGAGGAGTTAACGCGAAAACATAATAGCTGAGCAAGATGACGCCACTCACTCATCGTCTTCCGTGCAATCCTGGTTCGCGCCATCAAATCCTACCACACTCACTTTAGCCTTTCCTTTATCTATGCGACGACCGCGTTCCTCCCCGGCACCTGCTTCTTTATTATCCTCAGTGGTCGGAAAGACGGCATCGCCAAAGACTTCCCCCGGCTCCTTCTTAACTTGCACCCCAGTTTGTTCAAACCCACAAACCTGTCCGCCCTGCTTCGTCTCATCATCTTTCTTTTTCTTAAGAGCAAGCGCCATCATTCGCCACGTCAAATTTTCCATACGCTGCGCGTGCGGCAAGTTGGCCTTGGTCCGTGTGTACATCTTCCACACTTGTGTCGCAAGTGGATCTTCCTTGGCGAGTCGTTCGGGATCACACTGGCTGGCGTCTGTTGGTGATAGCGCCGTTGAGTGCAGATCGGGTGAGCCCGAGAGGATGGGAGAGGGGAAAGTGCTCGCGCCGTCCGTCCCACGTCGGAAACCGAAGAGACTGTCTGATAGGATATCGCTAAATATGGAAGAAGCGTCTTGACGGATACTGGCTCCAGGAGATTTAGATGAGTCGTCGAAGCCACGGATAGCCGACGTTGGTTGAGTCTCGGGTAAGGAAGGGGCTAAGCCATTCCCTGCCACTAAGGAATCTCGCGACATCGTGACAGGATGGAATGATGTATATGATTCCATACTAGGTGTCGACGGGGATGTTGAAGTCGGGGACATCCACAGCGTTGGATGTATACCAGCATTCGATCGGCCAGCTGTGATATCGGGATTATATGCGTAACCGGACGATGTGGAGTAGGAAGGGGGCATGTATGTTGACGAAACGGCAGACCCTGGCAGACCTCTTAAGATGACCAGAAAGTAAACGAGACCATGAGACACCTTACCTGTAGAGCCTTGTCGCGAATGGGTCCCAACATCCCCACCACGCATGGTACGTTTTCCATCAAGCAGGCCATTGTGTTTCGCATCGGCCAGTGGAGGCACCGGGGGTGAGATATCTGGCGCACCAGAGCGACGCAACCTTGGCTTGATGTCGTATGGTGACGATGCCAAACTTGCCTGGTCTCGAAAGTCCGGTTTCTGATATGGGTGTGACGGCGACGTGAAGGAGGAATTGTTTGAGTGACCTTGTCGAGAATCATGAGCATCAACCAGATGGATCGACGGTTGTAAGCGCGCATGTGATGCGATGCCTTGTGGTACGCTGCTGAAGGATCCTGGTCCGAGAACACCCGTAGCGGCCAGTTGGGCAAAGACATCCGGGTTCAAAGGGGAAGGAAAGACGTCCACCCAGTTGTGACCATGAGGTAAAGATGGGATGCTGGACTGCACAAAACGTAAGCGACGTACTAGCGAACGGAATGGCGGCTGGAAGTTCCGGATCGGATACGTACAGGATACGAAGTTGCGAGGTCCGGGGATGTCAGATAGGGTGATTGCAGCCACGGTGAGGAATAGGATTGAGGCGATAACGAGGCAGAAGGGAGAGGACTGTGGTCGGTCATGCCATTTGCCGACGAATGGGGTGAGAGTGAAGTGATGACCGTTGGGCGGGGGGTGGAAGACCAAGCAGGCTTTGGAAGGTCATCCGTAGCGCCACTAGGATGGGCAGGAGCAAGCTCCATAGACGATAGGTATTGTCGGATCAAGCTCGTGGGGAGAGGTACGAGGAAGGGGAAGGGAAAACTGTGTCTGGTGAAGGAGAAAGTGGATAACGAAAGATGATGGCTGAACGCACTGCCCGATGCGATGACACGATGGAAAACAAGATAAGTCGAATGCGTTCCAGTGGAGAATTTGACCTTTTGAATAAGGATGAGGGAATGCTGGGGATGGGAAAGGGGCGGATGCGGATGAGGAGCAAGGGCCTAACCACCCGCCAGTGACCAATATCGGGCGGACCGTAATGGCCTTGCTTCAATTGCCTTGCTGCTTTGCTTTACTTTTTTCCTTCACCTTAACTCGTCCTACGGCTACTCCCGTATCATAATATGCGCATATATTCACCACCACGGTCTTCTCCTCAACGAGGGAGAGAAACGAGGGAGAAAAATGGTTGTGAGTATTATATTATTCACGTGGGTCAACTCTCTCACAGTGCCTCGCCGCGTTCCTTAGAGATAGATCTAAACGACAAGATCTTTTTTCGAAACCGAAACTCCGTTTCCTCGGGTTGTGGATCATCAATTACTCCTTTCCTTTCCCTTCTCACTTACTGTGTTTTTCAACTCCATCGTAAGTTAGCTCGATCACTCACGTCCAAAAATTGACCTTCGTCGTTACCCCTCTCCACGCTCTCCCCGTTTGCTAAACTAGTCGTTCTATATATGTTTCTTCCTTGACTCCTGGGCCTGCCAGGGAAAGCAATCTTCCATTTCGTCCGTCCACCGAGGCGCCCCCAAGGCGAGACTCGCTTCTTCATTCGGATTGACTCCTTTCTGCCCAAGTTACGGGCATTCCCTCCCAATCTCATTCGACGAAACCCCTTCGGATAGCCAAACTGCTGGGCTCTCATTTTTCCATGGACCTCCCCCCTTGGCAAGTGCCTCCACTCTCAGTCTCCTTTTCCGGTCCCGCCACCATCACCGAACCCCGCGTGGTCGCGCTATTCTAGCCGGATCGAGCTATTTCTTCAGGAATCCCCCGGCTCCACCATCGACCCTGCACACGCCCGTTCTGTCAATGATCAGCAATCCTAGTCTGTCCCCTGCTCAATAGACAGATATCCGACCTTCGCTCCACTCCTGAGCACAACTTGCTCACGCTTTTGTCTCAGCTCGCATCAATATACTTGCCACGCGGGGGCCTTTTTCTCGCCATTGCGGCGGCCGCGTACCCGAGTCGTGCACAGCTGTGTGGCGTTCTGGCGCTGGCGAGGCACCAGTCCTTTCGCTGCCTTTCAGGGTTTAATACGATTTGAATGTACTGTAGTTTGGTGGTTGATGCGGCTTTCAACACTCTCCCACAGAGATCTGTGTCTGACCTTCTATGAATGAACCTTTCTTCGACGTCTGCCATAATCCATACAGCGCGCCTCGTGTGAATGATGGCGTCTTTGTCACGCAATCCGCGTACTTCTTTGGTCTTCCGTGGATACTGATCGCTAGGACCGGCACCCGACGCGGAAGGCCTCCACGTCCCCAATCCGAATGAATGGGCGCTCAGCATCAGCGGGTGACTAGATCCTTGCCGATGGCAAACGAACACATGACCTCGCACCAGTAGAGCGACCAGCCTCCATCGTTACGGAAGCGACTTTGTCCAACAGCCACCGAAGGCGAGGTGTCTCTCTACTCGGTGTTAAACGAATATCCGTGCGGGGCAATGCCACCCTTTTTGACCCGCCCACGTGGCCGGTCACGTTTACCGTACCACGGCAATTGAGGGGGAATATCAAACAGGACCGAATGGAAATTCCTTTCGAGCTTGCTCCTTTTGGCGTGTTCGTTCCGGTCGAACGGCCCTGATCTCGCTGCCGCCTTGACCCCGTGCTCTCCATGCTCCCTTCGCGAACCGCCCGTCCAGACAACCTCCGTTCCTGGGCACCTGTCAGTCGACTTGAGTGGCGGCGGCGCTGAGATTTGACAAGCAGTGGGTGGCGCTGACAGTCCAAGTGAGTCACTCGGCTCGTACGCCATTCAATCCAGGCTTCGGGTATTTGGAAGGGCACTTGTATCCCGTACAGTATTCCCACGAATGTCGCTTTCGCGCTTGACGGCAGCGCCACAAATACAGGCGAAAAGGCGTTTGTTTGGAATGCATTGCGGTGTGTCAGTGTTGTGATCACGATGATGTTACAGTAATACGACCATCCTTAGATCTTCGTGACCTACATAGGAATGAAGTACTACAGTACACCTTTGATGGCCATCACGGGACCCGCGCTGAGTACAAAGGTCACCATGGCAAGCGATTCCAGATGGCATTGGCCCTGGTAGTAGCAATATGGGCCGCAGGTACTGCCGCAGGTACTGTACACATTTCCCCTGTCTCTCACTACAAGCGACATCGTAAGGGGTACAGCACCTCAGTTGCGACCAACGAGCTTGCAGTGGAAGATCCTCGGCAAGCTTACTATATCGTCCTCGGCAATCTGTTCTCCGGAGGACCCGTCCGATCGTCCGACGTTCGATATAAAAATACTACAGTATATGTCAGATAGCGGATAGCGCTACTAATGCGATCGTGGATCTGAAACTCCTACGCTAGGGATCTGAACCGACTGACCACACCTTTTACTACTGTAAGACATGTATATATTGTATTGTTGCTGGACAACGACATCTTTACGGGTGCGATCCAAATTCAGAACAAATCGGCTATATATAGAGGATCGCGGCCTGATGAAATGGTGAAAGTTTGTCGAGGTCTCCACATCCGTAATTACCGTTGCAATCCTCAATCTTCTCGAGAACTGACGGCCTCCGAGGGCTCGGAGGGTGCTCCGGCCACGGCATCACTACACGATTTGTCTACTGTACTCCCATTTTGGTACGGAGCAACAGGACCGTCATTCCATTCCCAAACTTCGATGAGCTCCCCGCGGCGCCAGGCGGTGAAAACAAAGGAGAGGATACAGGCAGGGCTAATTCCGTTTCAGGGGAACGTGGTTACCACATACGTATAACGGAGCTGGCGCACCTGAGGTATAATAGCGCGGGTTGCGCTGCGCGGAATACGTGCATGACTGTCATTGTCGTGACAAGCCCTGCCATGTATGCGACGAGTGAAGCGGTGAAATATGGCTTCGGGAACGGCCCCACCGGTTGAGCCTTTGTGTGCCGGAAATGGTCGTAGCGCAAGGCTAATGAGATGAACATCCCGGGAACAACGATGTCACCTAGGCCAAGCATCATGTTTCCATTCTCCGCAGAGAATCTAATTGACTTTGGCCAAAGAACTTTCATGGGGAGGTCGAGGCTGGTTGCGACGCTGACCATCTACAGTTTCCGTTGTCTGCATCCACAATGCTGGCATGGGAACGAGGGACGTCACATACCACTTTAGTCCCGAACACCCACCAGACATCGTAGAGGAATAGGCCAGAAAGGAGAATACTTCCTGTCCTGAACGAGTCGATCTTGAGCATCGACATAGCATTATGTACAAATGACAAGGCAAGGATGTTCGTAAGGAGTATGGATTTACTCGGTCCACTGAAGAAGATGTATAATAGGGATGGAATAACCCCAAGTGGCGCGAGAAAAATCGAAGGTGTTCTACACGAGAAGGCCACAAGCTCTGGTCTATAATGAGTTTGTTTCGGGAGTGGTAATCTAATTCCACTCACTGTTGTTTCCTCTTGTGATGTTTGCCTGGAGCCTGCCAAATCTCTCCCAGCGCTGAGCACTCAAAGTGAATCTTGCCAGACTGATGAGAGACTGAAAAGAAAAGATGAGGAAAAGTGAGAGGCTTGAGGAGCGAGATTTACATAAGGTACGCTGTAAATGCCAGCGAGGGCAAAGTAAAGAGACAGGAGCCAGTTGATCCATTCCTTTCCAAAGTATTTGATGACTAGGAACAGACCAGCAAGCAGCACCGAACCTATCTATCACGCGCCATAGACTCTT
>QLOS01002042.1:0-25231 GCA_003313725.1 Russula sp. MG48 | reverse complement strand
TTCACGAGCTTTCTTACTTTTGGCGTCTCGCCGCGGAAATCTCGTTCAGATTCCAATCCCGCCTCGCGTCAACCGTCTGCAAAACGCTCCCGCAATGATGCGCCGACGCATGATCCGCTGCAATCAAACCATGCAACAACACTCGATCCGCAATCCTCCCGCTCTCGTAGTCCGGTACGACATCGACCGCGCCGGCGGTCAAACACTTTGATTACCACATTTATGACCGCAGCGCGAACTTCGTCGCGTAATTCTTCACCTACTTCTCTCCACCGCAATGACTCTCTGCCATCCACACACCCCTACGCATATAATTTCCCTTCTACTTGGACCGAGACTTCCCGACGAGCACCGGTTGTTTCACCCGCTGCCCCACATTCACTCGACAAAGGCAAAGGTGTGGATCGCTCGTACCAGTACCCGCCGCCTCCTCCCCCGGACACCCAAAAAAAAAACGAAGTGCCTCCACATCTCAAACCCGCCTCGCGGACCTCACTATTCAAAACCATCTCGACCCCAAACCTTCGCGACCTCTCTCATGGCCTTTCGGACAGTAAGCCTACTCGTGGGAAGTACCGATGGCTGTCCCCAGAAACGTGGTGCGATGCGATGCTCTTCCCGCGCCCTCGTTTCATGGTGCATACCGACGACGAGCCACCGCAGCCATTCAACCATCGACACGTCCCCATTATACGGCCACCCGAACCGCGCACTGGCGGTGGACGCACCGCACTTCCTCCGATACGGTTACTTGCGTCTCAGTCTGCGGTGAATCTGCGTGCGATGAACCCGGAGAACCCGGAGTCATCTACCGGTCCGCCACGGGCCGAACCTTTGTGGATAGCGCGACCAACTGGATCATTCGATGGAGATGGACCATCTTCTCCAGGCCGATCGCGTAGCTTTGCACAGGATGACCTTGCTCTCCCGTCGTCACCTGTACCATCACTTGCAAGGTAGGTGACATTTGATATCCCACGTTCTGTCTGCCTGCCTACCAATTGAATCCAAAATTTAGGGTCCTGGAGATGAGCGCGTCATTCGAGCGCGAGCGCGCGGAATGGAAGGCCAAAGCAGCGCGCTCTTTGCAGAGTTCCAAACTGACCCGGTCACTTGGCCGGTCACGGACTCAGTCCACAGGACGTACGCGTGCGCAGCTGAAGGATGTGGGGGGCATGGGATTCCTCGCCACCAAGACCCTTCTCGGTAATCAGCTCGCTGCTCCAACAGTTCACACCTCTACGTCGAGCGACGGATCACAGACACAGCACACACGGTCTGGCACATCCCACGCACGCACGATGTCGTCTGGTGGGCACTCGGGCGCTGGGTCAAGGAGCAAGGCTGCGTTGCGTGCTGCGACGGGGCTGTGTTTCTCTGGCGACAATATGAGTCCGAAAGATGAGCTCTTTACTCGCCACGATGGTGATGGGAAGAGTGCGCGTATCGAGTCCAGTCCACCGAAGCTCGACGTTGGACTGGCGCCCTCGCCACTGGTCTCGAACAATAATTCCACCATAGGTATTGCACTGTCCTCCCCGCCTTCGTCCGCAGTGCAGGATGCTACAGAGTCCTCGAGACCCATCTACGTACCAGATCACCCGTATGCGCAGAGTAACCACTCTCCGCCCCGGCGTTCGTACACGCGCTCGAGTTCTGATTATGCAGGCCCACACCCCTCTGCGGTCTTGGCCGCCGCACCCGCTACTGTCGTCGCGAGTGACATGTCCGCGCGACATCGACTGCCTCCACACGTGGTCTTGCATCCCTATGCTTCTGCTTTGGCCTACCCAAACCCAGCTTCTTCGCAGCACAACCAGGAACATCCCCCCATTCTCATCAAGGGGTCGCACCAGACACCTGCCGAGTCCGCCACCCCTCCACAAAAGTCAACCCTGCAGAAACTACCACTGCGCCCGTCTCCGTTGTCAGATACCAGGGAAGTTGGTCGGGCGGCTCCGCATGCGTATGCGTCGGGTAGCCGGTCCAGCGGCGTGCCACTCGTCCTCGCTGACGCCTTATCATTTGGGCTCCAACGGCGATTCAGTGCGGATAGCGGGCTCGGTGACAGCGAAAGCCATCACGAAGCGCCCTCCAGTGCTGCGCAGCTACTCACGTCGCTCCCCAGCTGGGCACTTACCGCCCCGCCAGAGCATCCGGATCTCGGGCATAGCATGGCGTTCTTATCGTTACATTCCAACCACACTATTTCGTCTTCTCCTGTCGACACGCTCGATCCACCCGTTTTCACTGCGTCAATGTTGACGTACTCGAGCTTGGGTGACGAGCCTCTTCCGGGCTCTCATGCATCGTCGCCACAGCAAAGTCCGCCGCCACTTAGCCGTCTCGAAGACCTCGATCGTTACCGAAACCTATTTTACCGCCCGAGGCCTTCGGGCTCGAGTCGGACGCCGTCAGACGAGCACCCTCGGGTGTCGTCGCGCGACACGGGCTCGCTGGATGTCAACCCCACTGGCAGTGTCTCAAGTGCGAGCGGTCTCGTCGGGTCCACGCGCCAGCTGGGTGGTGAGTTTGAGGCAATGCTAGATGTGCGTCATCTGGATGGGACGGGCAGCTCGCGGGACAGCCCGCCCCGCATGTGGGGTTTGCGGTATGGTGGCACGCGGGGCGGCGATGGAACGGGAACTCGTACGGACCCGAACGTGATACTCTCCGTCGCTTCAGACGTGGAGATGAGCTCGCCTGAGGTCACGAGGCTGCCGCTCAGTCTGCATCGGAACCTCGGTCGTCCGAGCGACGCATCCCTTACGATTCACATCCCTCAGGATGTCGAGTCTCGTGCGTCGTCTGTGCTGGATAGGTCGGAGATAGAGGATGCAGATCATGATGGTACGTCCTGTCTTACTGACGGCATCAAATTTCGAACAACTGATCGCCATTCTGGTAATATAGAACTGTTGCGCGTGGGAACGATCGAAGCTGTGTCCACACCGGCTGCGACAACCCCGGCGCATCGGTTCTCCTTTGCTGGCGACATCCATGGGGGCCGCAGTCAAGACTCCCTACCACCACCACCCCTTCCCGTTGCTGCTGTAGAGTATGACGAAGACTTGACACACCTGCCGTTACTCGTGGTGCCCACCTATCACCACAGCTCCAGCCACCACCCATCCTCGCTTCCATCGGCTACGACCGAGGTGACGCGATCGAGTTACACCACGAACACCACGAACGACACCGGCACCTCGCGCATTTCTGGCCTCTCCGATTTCCCCGTGCCACCCACGCACACCGCAGTCTCGTCTGACCGCGCCTCGATGCTCAAGTCTTACTTTGGCGACGCACATAGTCGGCCCGTTTCCCAGACCGACGGCCCCCGTACTGCCGCATCGCGCTCGCGACACTCGTCTCTTGCGGGTCCTAGTCAGCTGTCATCCGAGCGGCACGCTAGCGAGCCAAGCGCATCATAGAGACTTCCTCGTCATTTTCACATCTCATTCGTTTTCTCATTTCTGTCTATCTTTCACTTCACTTGTCTCCTGGATCATCTTTTCTCGTACTCATACAGTATTTCTTGCTCAAAATATCATAACCGTGCATATACGTATATATATTTATATACTTCACTCCGTTGTGCGCTTTGCAGTTACAGTAGTTCAAGCCTTAGGCATCTGGTCAATACGGTCCCTCCCCAAGTTTCTTATACACCATTATTACAATTAGGTAGGCAAACGTACAATTACAAACTTTTTATTCCTGGGTGCGAAGACGCGCGTGTATAACTTACGGAATACAATACATGCCGCAACGGCAAGGTCGACAGTGAACTTTATCTAATTCTGAAACTGAGGTCGGATCAGACAATATATTAGGAGTGGATGTGTATGAGGAATGCGGTGGCAGCAGTGTGGAAAGAGCCGCAGAATTCACAAAGAGAGGATGTAGACGCGCGATCTGAATCTGTTCGAAGGGCTTGTCGCTGCTGGTTTGAAGTGGTGACAACAATAGTAGCTGATGAAGACAAGCCCTCCACTCCATCATTCCACAACTTTCTTCGATGACAACGGCATCAAGAAAAATCTTACCTCATCCATTGAGTCAATCATTCCTTGCTAGTGCTCTGGACTTGGGCAGTGCATCACAAATGCAGTAGTCACTATTGTAGTCATTATCATGTTTGCTGTTCCGGTGGGAGGATCTTCATCAACATCACCTGTTCTAGTATGGGTTGGAAAAATGATCTGCTAAATTGGTCCGGATTGCTTCGGGGCCACCTGGGCCCAGGCCCTGGTGCATTTCTAGCACTTATAGGTGGTAGCACCATATACATGATCAAGAATAACACTAGCAGTAATGCAGACATTTACAGAAATGCACTAGATTGGTGACAAGAGTCATGGGTGTTTAACCAGCACAGGTTGGGCCCAACATCAGCTAGTGGATGCCCCAAGGACAAAGAGACCCCAGGAGCGGTTGTCCATCTCGTCAAGTGAAAGAGCGAATGGATGTGCTCAGGCTAGCAAGAGAAGAGGGAGGGGAAGAGGGAATATCTCGAGCTAGGCACAACTCGCGAATGGCTAGTTGCCGTGGCGCAAGATCGTCATTGCAAAGGGCGACTTATTGCCAGTGGTAGTCACGGTGGATGCAGTGGAGAGAGCATCGGTGAAAGGTTAGGTGGCGATACCAAGAGAGGACAGGCATGATGTGGCGGCCCCGCCGGGTGCACCACCCTCATCCGCCACTCTAGGAAACATCGGCAAACTTTGCCCACTCCAAAAATTATGCAGCTCTTCCCGACAACAGCCAAACGTATATTCTCCTCCGACGGTCCCTGGTCCTAGGTGGTGGATCAGGAATGTGGTCACCGCCGCGGTCATTATCGGGTTTGGGGGAGTCGTTCGAGGTGGCCGTTCTCTTGTGCGGGTCCAGAACATAACACAGCTCAGCTCCTCGGTTGTTCTTCTCTCGTTCTGCCCCGGCTCACGAAACTACCAACCCTGTGTGATGGACCTTCCAGCCATGGCGAGCTGCACACAAGCGGGCAGCACAGTGATGCAGGCGCGCGCGGAGTAAGGCCTCAGTAGGGCCTTGCCCTACGCCCCTGGCGCGGTGACGCAAACACACTCCCAGAATGCGAAAGCACCCATAGCCGTTCCTCAACGTTTCCTCGTGCAACATGCGATAGCACCCATCCCAGATGCGACAAACGCACCTCCGCGTGGCGGCGACACGTGGTCGAACTCGTTTCGACCGTGTTCCAGTAGCTCTCGGCTCCTATTGAGACGTAACTGCAGCTCGCGGCTGAGCTCACCAACTACCTCTCGGAGATTAACCAAAAGCTTTGCGCAGGCCGGTTTCAAAGGTGAAGGAGACGTTGGGAAACCTGAAGCATATATTCCCGGAGCGCGTTGGTGTGTCGGCTGGTTGACGCAAGCTACTCAACGGAAGTACGGAACCGCCATCTCTGTCATCCTTGGCCTAACATCGATGCAGTCGTTGTAGATGAGGAACGGATCGTCGTCGACTGCATATAAGCACGACGCCTCCTCTGCTATCTACCGCCTTTCGGCCGACTGAACGAATACGCTGCGTGGCAGTACACGCGCAACCAGTGTGCGGGTCGGGCAACGTTCATTCTGCCCCAAACCATCAGAGTACACGAAAAAGCAAATACTTGGAACGGCTGCTCTGGACGGCTGAGAAGAAATAGACTCAGTGTGCGCATGGAGCCAAGGATTGCCAGACATGGTACTGGCCAATGGACACAGCAGGGAGAGGGCTGGGCTATGGTAATGATGGAAGTAGTGTGATGTGGAAGTGGCGTGGGCCGAGAGCGGTGTGAAACGGGGCGAAGCACGAAGCACGGCCAAAAGTTGAAACACGGTGTAAGTAGTGCAAAGGGAGTTGCGTACAGTCATCGATCTCAATGTTTGGACGCACACGCGCTCAGGTTCTGTCCACATCAAAACAACAGGAATCGCGTTAAGGCTACAAAAGCGGGGTGACCACCATGATAAAAAGAAATAGCAGAATTACAATAGCGATAGCAAGAGATCTAGAAAGAACAAGGAAAATTCATTCGCCATATTGCGTGAGCTGTCGATGGTTATCAGTAAGCCTCCCAAAGCCTCGAGGCGAACATTCCACTTACGTCCAACGTGAGGGTGCGAGAGCTATTCAGGTCTTGATCACGATAGATACCAACGAGTGAATTCCCGCGCTCGTATAGTGAGCCCTTGAGGCTGATGATGATGAACTGGAACGTCTCTGACGCGTGCGCGCGGATATAGTTGGCTACCTTAGCCACGTTCGTGTTGTCTAACGCCGCGTCGACTTCATCAAGGACGAAAAACGGACTCGGTTGGTAACTACGTCGAGCAATGCGGGCGTACGTCAGTTAGGAACGCTCTCAGGTGTCAAGGCCCGCACCTGTGGATCGCGAATAATAATGCTAGTGCTGCTACCGTCTTTTCGCCGCCGGACAATTGTTCCATATCGCGGAAACGCTTCATAGGGGGCATCGCGTGATACTTGATACCACCCGCGTAAGGCTCCTAGGGAAGGCAAGTTGAGCAAAGAAAAAAAGCGACCGCCAGCTATGTTCCCCGCGCACCTCGTTGTCTTCCAGGCTGAGATAGGCGACACCGCCCATGGGCGCCGCCTTTCCCTTAGTCAGATCCTTGTACACCTCATCGATGCGCTCTGATATGTGATTGTATGCTTTGTTGAACAACTCAGTGCTAGGCAGTGGGGTTATTTCAGAACCGATTCACCAACAGGGTGTGGTGGGGAAGGACGGGCTCTTACCGCCTCTGTTTTACGTCGTTGAACGCGTCTCTTGCATTTTTTGAATCCTTGCGGGCCTTTTCTGCCTCCTTCTCCGTCTCTGTGAGTTTAGTCTCGACGTCATCGAGTCTAAGTGGAGAGCTATTAGTTCACAGTGCTAGGAAGAGTAAAAGCTCGCAGAACACGTACCGATCCATAGCCTTCATGTTTGGCGTCATCCGCTCAATCTCGGCGTTAAGTTTCGCTATGGACGCATCAAATTCGCCAAGTGCTTCCCCGGAGGAATCCTGTTCCCGAATCCGTGGTCTGATAAGAAAAGGTGAATCGCCTCGCTGCAAATGTCACTTACCCCTCGTTCATCCTCACCGAGAATGTCAAAGTCTACTTCGATGCCATAATCCGCCACTCTCCTGGGCCGCTGTGTCGAGCTACTCTCTTCGTCCTCTTCATCAACGTCCATCGCCACCTCGTCACGTAAATTCTGTTGACTGGTCGTCAGAGCAGAGGTTTCATGGGGACGGGAGCGACAAACCTCTTCCATGGGGACGTTCTTGAGATTCCCAGCAACCAGCGGCAGCTTGATCTCCTCGAGGCGGCATTTACGGTATAGGCCCGAGCGCTCGAGCCCCAGCCTCTCGATATCGTCGTTCTAGTCTCCATGATGTCATTAGACCCCGAAATTATTGCAGAGACACCCCTACCCGCGAGGAGATTTCTTTATCCGCCTGCTCTAGCGCCTTGGCGGCTTTCGACGCGGCGCGCTTCGCTTCTTCAACCACTTTTGTCTTTTCTTCAAGTGTCGTTTTGAGGTGCGACATCTCTTCTTCGAGTTCCTTGATCCCCTCTTGCATCCCCTCAAGCTCCTCTTGCGCCTCGGATTTCCTCTCCTCGAAGCGTGTGAGATTTTCCCTTTCCCCTGTGACGGTCTCGGCAAGGACATTCAAGCGCTCCTGGAGCTTCTTCAGCTGCTCTTCTTCAAACTGGGATCTTGGAGGATGATTAGATCCAGCAAGCTGAGGATGGAAGACTCAATCCGTACAGATGCGTGAGCCTGGCGATTTGAGTCTCGAAGCGCAGTCGCGCTTCACTTTCTTCCTCTGCCAGCTTTAGCTGGCGGGCCTCATAGTCTCTGATATTAGCCACGCCTATCTCGCGGCAGAAACTCCCATAGACTTGGTCCTCAGCCGCGTCCACAACGGACGCGAAGCTCTGGATCTGCTCGCGAAGTTTATCGAGCGCACTTCGTGCCTGGTATAGTGAATAGAAAAGCAAGTTACACGACACCGCAGGCGGGGATCTTGCAAACAACGTACCTTGTTATATTCTGGAGCATTCTGCCTCAAAGACCTATCGATATGTTTCAGTTCGTCCTTGATACCCTGGAGCTTATGATTGGATGCGCTCTGTAAGACATGAGATAAGGATGAGCGAGTCTTTGATAGTAGCGGAGAAGTGCGCACGAGATCATCGCGAGTGACCTGGAGCACTGACTCAAGTCTCATCATCTCGGACATCAAATTCTCATCTTCCTTGTTCCGCGGCTTCTGCTTGGCAAGCTCGCTCAGCTGGTTCTGGATGTTGTCTCTCGCACGGGACAAACCTGCCAGACCCCACTGCATCAGCAAAACCCGTTTGGCACAATCATCACATGCGAGAAGAACATGCCCTGGATGTCTTTCTCCTCCCACTTCTTCGCGCTGTCGTGGGAGCTGCGCCCACCAGTGATCAAGCCGCTCTTGTGGATGACCGTGCCTTCGAGTGTCACCGCTACGCGATAGCCGTTGGGTCAACACCTTTGGACGGGCAACGCATAGACAGGCTGCGCGCACCTTTGACCTCCTGACCCTTCTCGTAACAGACATATCGTGCGACCTCCATCGTGTCGCACACAAGTGCGTTCCCACAAGCATGATGTATCGCGCGCTCTATGATAGGCTCGTACTGGATCACGTCAACCGCGAGGCGCGCGCCCTTGGCGAACGCGCGGAACTTGTCGTTGATGGGCTTCACCTGGATAGTGTCGAGCGGAATGAACGTCGCCTGACCCGCACGTTGGTTGCGCATGTACTACAGCATAGCATGTTCGTTCAGCCGAGCATAGGGCAGAAGGAGATAGCAGAGGGAGCGTCGCACCTCTATGCAATCAATGGCGGTCCGCTCCTCATCTACAACGACTGCATCGATGTTACGGCCAAGGATGACAGAGATGGCACTTTCGTACTTCCGTTGAGTGGGCTTGCACAAGTCAACCAGTCGGCCACGCACACCTGTATGCGTGCCACACATAAGTTCGGATGACAGATGGGTTAGTAGTATATGCGCACCGGGGAATATACGCTGCAAATTTGCCAATGTCTCCTTCAGTTTTGACTCTCGCTCGGACTCCTTCTGGTCGAACCCGGCCTGCATGAGTTTTTGGTGAATTTCGAGGAGACGACCGTTGAGGTCAGCCTCGAGCCGGCTGCAGTCAAACGTCAATCAGGGCTGCAGCGACTGGAACACAGTCAAAGCCATACCCGATACGCGTCCGCTCAGATTGTTGATCCTCGAGTTCTTGCTTCACCTTGCTGAGTTGTTCACTAGTCACTTTGACCTTGTCTTCCAGCTAAGAGGACTAGCCATAAGCATGCATCCTTGCTGGAGACATACAAACATACGCACATCGGCTCTCTTTGCTTCGTACACATCGTCCTCCTCGCGCAGACTTGTCCTCTTCAGCTCGAGTTCCTCCTGCCGGTTCCTGAGTTGTGCAAACGTTCGTGATGCAGTCTTTTCTTCTCGCGTAAGCTTCTCGAGAGTTTGACGTTCCTCGACGGCGAGGACACTGGCCTGTGCCTTTCTACAAGTCCAGACCCCATGAGATCAGAACTACCAAAAAAATAAGACGAAAACGAACAGTCGACGATACTCCTGTACGCTCTCTTCACTCAAAGAGAGATTGCTCTGCGACGCCCGTCGCTGAGCCTCTGCATGCCTCGATTAGGGTAGAATGATGAGGGAATATGCATACACGACTCGCCTTGCGCCTCGTCCGCAGCCTTTTGAACCGTCTCGAGGTCCGCTTGATAGCCTCGAAGCTTCGTTGCCTGTTTCTCTACCTCTTTGGACACCTGTTCCCGGAGCTGCTGTGCGTTGTTCATCTTCCTGGTAGAATGAGCAATTGACGCCTCGAGAGCCACAAGCTCCGGTTTCTGCGAAGGAAAAGCAGCACGCCTAAGCGATTACAAGTGTGTGCCTGACAGCGTAGCACTAGCCTTGTCCTCCGACGCTTTCTCAGCCTTCTTGATCTTCTTCTCCGCCTTTGTAACTGCAGTCCGGGCTCTAGCTTGATCAGTGCGTGCCTCGTCGAGTTCTTCGTCCTGAGCCTCCTTCTCTTCGCGCAGTCCAGCGATAGAAGTTCCGAGAGTTGTGATCTCTTCCGCATTCTTTTCGAGACTCTCCTCAATGCGGAACAGTTTGAAGAGAAGACGGCGGAGAATAAGGTCATCCTACGCATACGACGGGGTTAATCTTGGACCAAGAAGCGAAGTTTCCGTAACGCACGCGCTCCTGGCATAGAGCCTCAAAACGCTCCGCCTCGCCCTTCTGTTCTTTGTATTGCTTAATCTCTCCCGCGATGGCGCGTCGCTTCGTAAAGTTATGCGTGGCGTTCTCTGTCGCACGGTCCTGCCCCTCCTTGGCCTTCTCGTACTCTACGGCGAGTTCGAGTGAGCCGCTGATCTGTTCGACAAGACGCGTGAGTTCTTTAGCGGACTGTGATGCGACAGCCTCAACATCCCCCTGGAAAACGAGGAAATTCTTCGCTTTGACGAGGATGTTATGCTTGATGAGGGCTTCATTGTACGTAGTGTAGGTGACGGTCCTTTTATTCAACTTGTACTCAGAAGCTCCCGTCGTTGATATTCTAGCATAAGCCGAGGTGTCTCGATAAAATCATAGCAAATGGGAGAGAGAGGGGGACAGCGTACGTTCGTTGAAATAGCCATTCCTTCTTCTTGTCGTCTTCAAACACTGCAAGAACCCATGCCTTTTTGGCTGTGCCCTCCCCATCGCCATCGCCATCGCCCTCGTCCTCGTCCTCCGGATCAGCCTGCGAGGTTCCTTCGCCATTATCCCGGGCCAGACGTCGGCCACGGTATACGAGATCTCGAAGCTGACTACTTCGGAGCTGCGCACTCTTTACGCCGAGAACGAAAGAGATGGCGTCCATAAGGTTAGACTTGCCAGCGCCATTGGGTCCGATGATAGACGTGAAGTTCTTGAAGGGGCCGATCACTTGGTGCCCCCTTGTTCATAAACACAAGTTCAGAGATATAAATACGTGATAGAATGCTATAATGCAACCCACCTGTATGACTTGAAATCGCATAACTCGATGCGAACAAGAGGCATATTCAATTGACCCTGTTAACGTTGTCTGGCCCGCTCCCGCTCCGAGTCCCTACAGTTGCAGCGTGACATTGACACGGTGTGACAGAAGTGACACATCGCGTCAAGACTGCCGCCGCCGCCGCCGCTCAGCTCGCGCTCAAGTGTAAGTGACGGCACTGCAAACAATTTCAGGCTGACATGAATATATAGCCTCGCGAGACTACAAACACTGCATCTCATGTACCTCCCGTGACTCTCATATGAACACCGCTTCCTACGCGGCTTTTGCAAACCATTCTACCGTGACCTGCCATCCGACCCTGGCCGCCTCGATTCCGTCGAGTGCGTGTCCCTCCCCCTCGAACGTAAGTAACTCAACCTTCCTCCCGAGTGCCCTCAGCGCGTGGAAGAACGCCATCCCTTGCACGTTAACTACGCGGCGGTCCTCAAGGCCCAGCAGCAGTAGCACGGGTGCTATCACACTGCGCACGTGCGCGATTGGCGAGGACGGATACAGCTGCGCGTACAGCGCGGGTGGCATCTGCTCGCTCTCCACCGACGGCCGCACGCCGAACTCGGAAAAGTACCAATCTGGGATGTCAGTGCTCGTTGGCTGTGACATGATCACGGGATTACGCAATACCGCCGCGGTGAACGTGTCTGGATACTGCCCGATGACTATCCCGATACGTTAAATGTGTAGTCAGACCACCAGAAGGGGTGCAGTAAGCTAGTGGTACCCACGGTGTGCGGTTAGGAAACCACCATGGCTTCCTCCGGCGACGAATTGCTTCCCGTGGCCGTACTCGCCCTTGCCCTCCTTCACGAGGTGATCCACGGTGGCCTTCACATCTTGCACGTCTAGAGTACCGCATTTCCCGATCAATTCCTGGACATAAAAGTCGCCAAACCCGATGGAGCCCGTGTAGTTGGGCATATTCAAGGTAACTGTACAAAGTTCGTCGATTCCTAATAAGGATGAGGACATGGTACGTACATCCCTGCAACGCGTATGCCGCCAAGGTTGGGGAGAAAGCTGTCGGAACCTGGACATGGGGCCCGCCGTGTATTACAGTCATCAGGGGCTGAGATTTGCGCCGTTTTGGTTCTATCAGGATTGTCTCGACTGGGTATCGATCGGGTATCGGAAGCACAGCGGCCCTCAGCTCACAAAGAGCGCCCTTCACTAAGCTAGGCGTCAGAGATTAGGACAGACTCCAAAGGTCTCGGGCTCACCGCCAGAAGTGAGCGACGGCATCTCAATACCCTCCCACGTGACTTTGGGCTTCCCACCATGCTCTTCGAGCTTTCCGAGGACGAGCTCGTTCGGGACCGTCGGCGCGCTCCTCGAAGCCAAGACCCACTTACGTCCATCTGTAGCCAGGGGGGACCAGCTCCACAGATCCTCGCTGGACTCGGCCGGCGTCAGTCGCACCACGCTCTCTGGTTGCTCTAGGTCGATGAGGATGACCTCTAGCCTAGAACCTTGACTCGTCCGAGTGAGTAGATACGTTCGGCCTCCCGATCGGACAAAAGGGCGCGCAAGCACGGTCTCCGTATATAGTCCAGCGAAGCCATCCATGAAGTTCTCCTGTATCTTGTCGACCGCGGGAATGATGGTCGTCGTCTCCCGCGCTTGCAGGTCGAACCTGTGCAACGAAAAACAGGACGCGTGTGGGCCACCGAGCTCATGGGAGAGCCAGAACGCTGCGTTAGAGCCGGGAATGGGACGCGGGGAGCGAGAGGCGCGTTTGGAGTCGGATAACTTCATCGCTGAGATGGCGACCAGCGTGTCCGACGACCCTGGATTGGCCGGTGCCAGCAGGTCCAGTTTGAGTTCCCAGATGGCAGTGGGACGATTGAAGCATGCTCTGATACCAAGTCGCCTTCCGTCCTCGCTGTACTCATAGCCAGTCGCGAGCAGAATATCGTCCGCGACGAACTGAGCTTGGCCAAAGGAAATGGCAGCAATCACATCGGGTACAGATATAGCCTGAACTGTCGAGGCATCGTCGCCCCCGGACGACGCGTCGACAGATGCTGCGTTGGGTGTCCACCTCGCGACAAAGAGTGTTGGTCGTTTTCGTCCGACGAAGCCCTCGCCATAGTCGGGTAGAAAATGAAATTTCGCAAGGGGATCGTCGCCCTCGTTCTCGGGCGCGTTCGCTTCGGCGGTGTAGACCAATGACGTCTCGGAAGGGGAAAAAGCAAGCGTCGAGAGCTGATCTGGGAGTTTGCAGGCATTTGTTGAGCAGGCTGTATCAGCATGCGTAAGAAGGACCAAAGGCTCACCATCGGTGTAGAACGCTCCGTGGGCCTTGGTCACATTGACGGACGCCTCCAGCCTCTCGTCGTCCCATATCTCCACGAACCGCTTCTTGTCTCCGGAGCTGGTTTCGCGAAGAATGGCGGTCAGTTTTCCCGAGGGTGAGATCGCCGAAACGACGACTTCAGGAGACACGTCCTGGGCAGCCGATGCAATCGCGGTGAAGGTGCCATCGGACCGATTGGACCGTATGAAGAACGTCTTGCTTGTTGTCCGCTTGGAATTTCGCGTGTGGTCCTGCGAAGATGATACCACTTGGACGACTATCGTGTGATGCGTGCTCTGTATGGTAAGATAACTGGGAAGATGATCGATGCAACGCACCCTTGTCGGAAAGGAACCGCGCAGAAGCGTACGCGGGAATGCCCGACAGCTCTGTATACCAATTTTTCGTGTTTCTGGTTGAAGTAGCCATGGAAGAGGGAAACCAAAGAGCGTGGTCGTGTGGATAGCCTTGGGTGGGTGAAAACGTTTTTGGAAGGAGACTATAGGTCTGCCGAAGCTCAGCTGAGGGGTCATTCTAAGATCTAGGCCAATGCCAAGGCCTCCGTGGTAACCCTTCCGAGACAGCCCAGAACGCTTGGAGGTAGCGTCGTTCAACGTGACAGCTTGGAAGTGAGATCCAACCTCGGCTACACGAGTCGCACCTGGGCCCTCGATCCATACTCTCAGCTCAGTTTGACCTCTGCCTCAACAGGGCACACACTACAATGCTAATATCAGAAACTATCTGGTGTTTTGTTGCCCTCACAATTCCGAAAACGGCTCCAAATATTTCTTCCAGAAGATGGAGGGATATGATCACCATCCAAGGGTCGAAGCATAACTGGCTACGATAAGAAAAAGAAGAGGAAGCATAGAGCGGGTCCAGACGCGGTATCATGATCGTGCGACTCACTGCCCTTTGGTCTGGGCCTGCAATTGTTCATGCAGCTCCTTACGTGAGTCAACGAGTGTTCTTTACAGTAATCTCTGTCGAAGTATTTGCGGAGGACCGCAACTTAACTCACATACTAGTATGCGAAGTGGATCCGCGGCTCCCACGACAGCCTGAGCTCATCTGTTCAAGTCAAGGCAGGAGGCAGTGGTGGCTGTCTGTTATCACAATCAAACACATGGGCCCACAAGATACTGTAGACGTGCTCTCCTGCTCTCCGACTCCGACAGTTACATTTCCCGGACAGTGCGGCTTACCCTCAAAAAGGGTCGGTAAGATCTCATTAGTACTCTGCGCGAGCTTGTACCCGAGTAATGCGAAGTCATGCCGTTACTGCCGCACAGCAGACCTGCAGTTCTGGCTGGACGTCTCACAGTCGTCGGCGTGCCTGCCAGCTGCCTGGCACGCACGGCTGCCGCAACGTCCTCTACGACGCAGATCGCACCGCGCGCACGCGCGGTGTTGATGAGCTATGCACCGGGCTTGAACCTCCCAAGTAGATTCATGTTGATCAGGCCGTGCATGCCTCCATGTGGTGGCGCATTCACGGCCACAACGGCGCACTGGGACATGAGCTCCTAGAGGCGGGTTAAGAAAATTCGGCCATGGTTGGATGCCCTGATACGCTGTCGCTTGCTGAGGAAGACTAACCTCAGCGTCGACAGAGAGCGGCTTGTAATCGTGGTCAAAAGGCTCCTTGCAGTTAAACGGAACGAGGCGCTGCCGTACGTGGTGGCCAGTGCACCCTTGCCTACCGACGAGTTCCGCGTCCCGATTTGTGCTTTCCATTCTGTCCCGCGTACTTTCGGAGACACCTAATGGCAGCTCTAATTGGCAATTAATATTGCGGTGCCCCACCAAGGTCCAGGCCAGGCCAACACTGGGGTGTCTGCGGACACCGAAAAAAAAACGGACCAGATCGCTCTCCGTAGGCTAAAAAATCATAAGTTGGCTGAGCATTTAGATGAACGGCGATCTAGGGATGTAAGTAGGTATACAACATGTACTACGTGATCGTACTGTACAAGAGGCCAAAAGTCCGTGACCCAGCACGGCTTACGCACAATTTATGCGGAGTTCTGGAAAGTCATATTTGCCTGGTATAGCATTCTCGCACCCAGAGCGATCTCTATGGGAATTGCAGTTGACCTGATCATTTGCGGTGCGACAGCAGCGTAGGCAAAAACGGTTTAGTGCGGGTTCAACGCTGGGTTGTTATCAATACACAATCCATTTCGAGAGGAATCGAGACTACGCACAGCTGAATAAAGCTTGCTCCCTGGCCACCAAACGTGCACTGAGCCCCATTTGGGAAGCGCACATCCAATTGCCCGCCAGTGTCACTTGGGTCCAAAGGGAACTTGCTTACGTCGAGACAGCCGGTGACCTAGAACAGATACATCACTCCTGAACAGTCGGTGATAGACTCCATTTTTATAGATGTAGGAGGAAGGTGTCGTACCTGAATCCACGAATTGTCATCCGCACTCTCGAACGAGGCGGCCGTGATGAAACCGTCCGGCATTCTATTCTGACACAGATAGTTAGAGCTTCCCGGAACACAGAAGGCCTCGGCATCCATCTCTGCGTCGGATACGAGCTCTAGTAGAATGTTGATTGTGGTGAAGCGCACAGGGCCAAGATGAACATACCGCCAGGCCTTGTGGGGAGTAGAAGTGCAAAATCCTTCTCGTTCGAGATGAAGACTGTAGTCCGAACAGAGGGCTCACCCGTTGGCTCTGGTGTCGGTCGCAGGTCCAAGTCCTGCTGTGTGGTCCCAGTGACGTCTTGGCGGCGTTGTAGCACCGCCGCCCAGGGCTTAGAGGGTCGAGTGTGAGAAGGTGAGATATCTGAGTCTTTCCGGAAGCGAGAGAGATGGGAAGAAGTGTTTCTTGGAGATCCAGCTACAGGAGAACGAGGGTACGGATAGAGTGGGTTCGGACGAAGACTATACGGGTCAGACCAGTGATTACGAACGCCAGCGCTAGTGAGAGCAACGCCATAAGCGAGGCTTGCCAAAAGTAGCGTAACAACAAGAGAAGCGTGCATCAAGAAAATAGTCGCCCTGCAACTGGGTATTGTTGAATTAAGACCCGAAGGAAGAGTTGTTCGCGAGTGGTGACGCGCGTTTGACAAAACAAAGTATAGTAAAGCAGGACACTGGCAAACAAGTCCATCGTCAGCCAAACATCGTTTGCGCATCTACTTGCCATCTTTAATCAATGTTTCTGCCTCAACCACCTGTGCCAGTCTCTGACATCCAGTTCTATCACACTCAGGCTCGTAATCGAAGCGAATGTCGGAGATTCGGGGTGCCAAACTGAACATATGTTCCTCATGTCCTGTGCATGTCCTCGGGATACGTGCAATACAGTACTAGTCCATAACTTATGTGGTCTACCAGACGTTATGTTCACTAGTAGTAGATAGAGCAGCCACACGTGCCCATCATTGCTTCGTCCACGATCATTCGGGAAGGACGGCGTATGGGTTGTGCAGCCCAAGCACGCGAGGATGATGATGCTCTGTCCGCCATTTATATGTTTGTTCATCTTCGATACGCTGAAAGGGTCATTGGCCGCCAAGATTCCAACCAAATTTTTTTTTCCTATCAAGATGCATGGGTTTTGCTCAACAGCAACTATGGGTTATTGGGTATTGGAGAGTTATGGGTTATGGGGAAAATTCCCCGCATACTACCAATTCCGTCATTCCAAAAACCTATGGGGTCTGAGAGTGTATGGATTAAGAGAGAGTCGACTGTAAAACGCTTGTGAGGTCTCCAGCACCAGCGTTGTGCCAGTCGCGACCTTGAGGCCAGAGTCACTGACCGTAAATCGTGGGAAAGTCACCGACGATCGTCAACGTTCAAACGTTCGCGACGCGACTTACTGCTATGTCCTGGGGTCCTGCATCTTATCTCTTATCCACTACAATCTATCGAACATGAGGCAGATGACGTGCTGAATGAGTGAATCTCATTTGTGTAGTTATTTACTTCGAAATCCCCCTACATTATGCGAACTTCAATTACTACATAGTTGGGATACCCCCCTGGCACCACATAAAGTCGTGGCCGTGTATGGTTGCAAAAAGTCATAGTCAGTGACAGTTGACGACTTTGTCAACAGTCACGCAACCGGCACAACGCTGCTCGGCACAGTAGTTGACGTGGGAAATTCTTTTGCGCGATCGATGAGAGCGGTGTCACTCGAAGGTTTTACGTGTACTTCACTATCCCGCGTTGCGACCTCAAAAAACTCAACCAGCTCTCCCCTTTCGGTTACCCCCAAAGTCAGTGGGCGACGTTGAGAGGACCAAGTAAAAGGTACGCCGGACGTTTCTCGGCGTAAATGAGGCATGCGAGACGAGCGCGAACGCGAAGAGAACTTTGCTACTGGCGTGAAAGTCGAGCCATATTTGTGCCTACTGGTTTACTAACTAGTCCCGTTTAGCTCAGTTGGTAGAGCGCGTCACTAGTAACGTGGTTTGTGAGAAAATCACAGTACATGACGAGGTCAGTCGTTCGAGTCGGCTAATGGGAATCTTTTTCTTCTTTCCAAAAGCGTCCACTATCATTGCTCGCCCATGCCAGGCGAGGCAGGATGGACTGATGACGTACAGTACAAAACGAGGCATTAAAATTGCAATGTTCATCGGAGATAATACAGCACAATGTCCTCGTACTATGGATATCACAGAGACGGTCGAAGATAACAGGCTACAGATACCGATGGAAGAAAATGGGGGCAGGGACGAGATACACAAAGATGTAAAAAATACACAGCATACGACAGCGACAGAGGAGGCAAATGTCCACGATGCATTCAGTTCATGGGCTGGCCGGCAACCATATAAAAGGAGACTGTTGTGTCCGTTGCGCAAACAAGGTCCGCTCGCGAGTCCGAGTTCTATATCTTAGGTCTTACTGTTACTTATAAGTACTCACGCTTTCGTCCTCATCCTTGTGTTGATAATTGAGGGCTGCACATCCTAGATGAATCGCACGTGCCAAACATCTGCGCCGTTTGCGGCGCGCTGGAGACTAGCAAAGGTGGTGCGTCCGCCGAGGAGATCAAAGCGTCGCAGGCCGGCGGGATCGTGCGTGACTCTGTTGCGCTGGCTGAAACTTGACGAAGCCGCCCGCTTGTGGTTTTCACTTGGGAGCTGGTTGTAGTCGGTCTGACTGGCACACTCAGACAACTTCGCGTGGATGGCATAGAGAACGTCGCGCACGGTCACGGCGTGGCCGCGCGTGCCGGAGGCGTAGAAGCATCCACCTGAGACGCCTGGAATTTCAAGAATGAGACTGGGTGCGTGTGTCGAGATCGCAGGCTCGTTCATTGCGTGGGGGTTGCAGGCAGGATGGAGGCACGCCGCGGACGGTGGTTGGACAGCGTTGAAGTTCAATTGGGCTGGCCGGTGGCCAGTGTAGACCAGTAGCTCACTCAATACAGCATACCTAGAACGCTCGGGGCTCACAGGGGGGGTGGGCAAAGAATCTGGAAAACGGAACCATTTTCATGTTAGTTGGTGGAAGATGACGTAAATCCGATGGGCGCACATTGGTGTTGAAGAAGCGGGGGCAGCGGGACCGTGCCGACGTGTGGTGCACCCGGCGTTGAGGGAAATTGCGATGTGTAGGCGTACCCGGAGTGCGTCGCGGAGGACCTGGCGGACCCTGGTGGGGATGGTAGACTCACCGGGCTCAGAACCGGGGTCACGGGTAGCAGCACGCCACCGCTGCCGGAGACAGTGCTCCCGGTCAGCGTGTTCAGTGACCACGCGGGGCTGGACACAAAGGAGGATTGCTGGTGCTTGGACGAATGAGAAGAGGGCATGGCAGTGAGTCAACACTAGTCAAAAGATGGAAGAACGAAGTGTGGACGGTGAGACTCGTGAAAGGCGGGAGAAGAACGGGGCGGGATTGCTGGGAAGTGACTCGCGACGCTCGGTAGACTTATATATACCGGTCCCACCATGTTGATAGGCGAACACAAAGTGCAACAATCACTTACGGATGGCCGACGCGGCGATGGGCGCGAGGGGCGCAGCAGGGCGGAGGGTAAGTGGGTGGTCGGGTAGAGCGGTGGTTATTGATCCAAAAGGAGCAATACATGCGCTGATCAAACTTTGATGGCGGGCATCCCGACGTCGGGGTATATCCTAATATGGAAGGAGCGCGCAACTCCTTTCTAGCTGACTACCCCGATTTGTCTTTGTGCGCCCCGGCGCCCTGAGGTGTATACAAACAACAAGATCGCACCATGCATTTCCCGCCAAACTCCGAGGGGCCTAATCCAACCCCGCGCCCAGTTGACTCAGTCCGACGCAAGGACAATGGGTGTCCCTGGATGGTGACGCATCGGGGCCGTGTGGCACCATATTCTGATTTGGTTGTCTGGGTCGCTGAGAGCGCTGCACAGGGGAAAAACGAGTCCCCTAGTCCTCGTCTGCTGCGGTTAATTAAATTAACGAAGGTGTTGTAATAGTTTAGAGTCAATGTGATCTTATGGCGAGCCTTAACAAGAAGGTATGGTCATTAAGCAACTGCCTCTAGCATTGTAACGTAGCACCTCCCTAAGCCGCAAAACAGAAAGGAGAGCAAAAGAAAGACGATATCAAGGGAATGGTGGGTACAGTATTCGAGGTTATGGTTGTATTGTGTCCCGGAGCTCATAATGAACCCTTTTGTGAACACTCTGATATATGCCTCGCCAGAGTCGCCACGAATTGTGCTCAGCGTAGCGCGCGAGACGGCGTACCTGTGAGTTCCCGTAATAAAAGAAAAGGGTAACAGAAGGGTGAGAGGAGACCGATGAGATAGGAGAGAGCCGATCGCGTCGACAAGCGGGACAAGGGCGAGATGGATCTGCGGCACGAAGAGTTTCTGGATGCTTGTCGGTCGGTGGCTGCGGTTGGGCGTCGAGTGGCAAGGCGTCGAGGTTCCCAACAGGGAGAAGGGTTTTGACTTTTTAGGAGGGAAAAATACCCAGAGCGATGGGTGCTTGCCTCCGAGGAGGCTTCTCTGGGGTTTATATAGCTGCGCATGTATGTTTAGTCACAGAAGCGAGTAATCTATCTGTCAATAGCAAGTAATAAGTAGGTTCGGAATGAGACAAAAGGTGAACGCTATGCATGTCCGGACAGAGTAAGCAAGTAATTTGTGTAGGTTGTTGTGTGACCGCATGGCGAGGGGACATGAAGGCCTCAACAAGCGCTGACTGTCAGGCATAGGTGGGTTAGATCGAACTAGAGACAAAGGAATGTGGAGTGATGACACGGCGAGGAGGGAAGCGGTGGTGAGTGCCAGTGGGTCAGAGTTCATAGCTAGACGACGAGGCGCGAACGAGATTACTAAGCAAGGGTATGCAGCGCCGGTCGGGCTGAGCTGGTTTCCGAAGCGACTTCGTGTGGAGGACGATGCAGGCAGTTAGAATACAGGCTCGGATGGATGTTGCGGATGCTTTGAGGTGCTCGTTTCGAGCGCAGCGGGTGTTCCCTCCTTACAGCAGCGTACAGTAAACTGGCTACTACAAGGTCTGAATCGGTGCACAAGTGCGGACATCACCGCATGAATCGGAACTCATCCCGTAACCACGATGTTAGAACCGACCGACAAAGCTTCTCAGCAGGAATTTTACTTGCATTTTCAGGTTTCTCGTGCTGGTTTGCGTCCGCTCTGTCACCGTCTTTTCTCATCTGACTGGTGTCGGTGCCGCAGATCTAGCCGCACAGTTGGAAGCGTCCAGGAATAATCCTAGATCCGACAATGATTGGGAAGAACTGGGATTGAATATTAGAAAGCTGAGAAAAAGCTTGACGGACGCGACGAGTCTCCTACCCGCTTATGATCAACGGCAATGCCAAGCAGTGCGTCCTCATACATCTTCTGAACCGTTCTGAGAACGAGTTCACCCCTCGTATAGCAAATGGATCAATTAGAGCAGACTTCGGAGGGAATACGTTCTGCATCTGTGCCAAAGCCGAAATTTGTATTCAAGCGGAAGACAAATAAACCTCCACTTTCCGCTACGCCAACGCCTTCCCCTTCATCACACGACATTAATATACATGGGGAGAGAGACAGCTTACCTCAGGCTGTCATTTCTACCTTCCATAAGATAAGCTCCCACTCCCACAGTAGATTGTCTCTACAATCCATTCCAACGTTCGGAGCGGATCCCCCATCGTCTGATCTGACAATTTCGGATCTGGATCATTGCATCGTAGACCTATGCAGTACAGCTGAAACTGCGCCTCTTCAAAATAAACTCCCCCTGACGGCCCTCCACGTCCGCGATCTGAACGAAACGATCCTGATCTTGCCCAATGTGAAGGGCAGTGTGCTCTTGCACAACCTACATAAATGCACGGTGATCGTTGCTTGCCAACAGGGAGGTATCTCCTCGTCTAATGTCTGAGCCTGCCCTTATCTATTTGATGCAGTTCCGCATGCATAACTCAATCGACGTCCACGTATACCTCGCTTCTATCTCTAGCCCAATCATTGAGAACTGTTCTGCCATTGCATTTGCGGAATATCCATCATTCGTTTCTATACTCAGTCCATCGGCCGTAGAAGCATTACCACCCAATGTGGGCGCTGCAGACACCTTATCCCCGTTTGTTCTTTAACATGCCCAACATTCCTTAGGGCAAACATACCGATGTGCAAGATTTCTCCCATATTCGGCCGACGCCGTCACCCAATTGGGTTGTTTTACCCCCCGGGAACGAGAATTGGGACGACCTTTTGACTCTAGATGGTTCATCACCCCAGGAAGTGGACGTCATTCTGGCCGCGCATCTACCTGAGGCGATGCATAGCAACATCGTATAGCTTTCTCTCTCATAGGCTGACACCTCGTCATTGCAGAACGACGTAATTGTGTCGGCGTCACCTTGCGCTTTGATTTCCCGTTCGACACGAGCGTCATCCTCTCGGGGTCCCTAGCCGCTAATCGGATCTCTTTATACCGCCCTGGGCGAACTTCATGTTTTCTGTCCATTCCGTTGCCCAGAAAAGTACGTTAAGTGTTGATGAGTGTGCGACCACTTGCCTTGGTTGTATATATGGTAGAAGCGTATCCGGGACTTGCTTGGTGACTCCAAGGACGCCAACGCAGTTACCTGTTACAGGAATACGGTATTAGAGAATCATCTTAACCATCAAGACGGTGAATGCCTGTTCCGGTACTTGCCTTACCCCGACAGCCCCCGCAAGTGTCTCGGCTGCTTCCAACTGAGCATCAGATACGGTTGATCCTATGCCCCACGGCCCATGAAATATGTAATCCTCTAATGACCAATAACTATGCGAGAGGGCATCCTCAGGCTCAGGGTATCGAACGCGGGAAAAGATTTGGAAGCTGTGTGCTTCGTTCCCACTGGCATTCTCTACAGTTAAGTTACAGTAATACTGTATCATTCTCATCACGACCAACGGCATTACAGCACCGCCATTACTAGCCTTTAGTTCTCACATGGACGAGGTACTTCTATAAGTACGCCCTGGATGAAGTCTTCATCCGTCCCGCCTTGAAAAAACATCGCCTGGCACCCTTGAACAACCATTGCGAGCTCCTCATAGCTCTAATTTTCCACTACCTTCGTTGCAAGTCCTGTCTCTATGTCGGATGCTGACTGCATTGCGTTCCTATGTATTGGCGTTTGTGGGTGGTCCACCCAAGGAAAATACGCCGCGCTAACTCGGACACCTTTCAGGCAACCTATTCTGCACAGTGATCCTTGATCGTATGTCGCTGATACGTAGTCTTCTTCGCTGCCACTGTCATGGACGCCGAGTTGTGGACAGGAAACATAGGCATTTTCGCGGGCATGCGGTGCTGTAGAAAACGCTCGGATCAGGATGCTCCCGAGGATATTCAAGTTCAAAGTATCGACCTGAATCACCGTGATCTCGCGGTAGGGCAAGAGCAACAATTCAACTCGCAACCAACACAGATGGGAAAGATGGTAGCCACCACTGCCCCAACAATGGCACAAGCTATGCCTATCCACTAGTTCCAGCCCGAGACAGATGCATGAAAAGTGGTTTCGTACGTAGGGGAATTCACGATAGATGCTGGCCGGTGAAATCTGACTAAGTTGGACAGGCACGGGCACTGACGGTGTACTCGAGCTAGGCCCGTGCAATGTAGTTGGAAGCGGGCAACGCCTGGGGCGTGTCAGAATTGCGATACGACGGTCGGGTGTGCGATAGTGCACGCCCATGGATTCACGATCAGTTTCATCATGATATTCCAATTGGACACACTGGCATTGATCTTTTACCTTATCTGCCTGTCAAGGGCAGCGCCATGTACAGTACAGTACAGTACATACCACAGCGCTGTCCCGTTATTATCTTTCCGTTCCGCACAGATTAGATCAAGCGCGACCGCGCGAGTCCGAGTCCTTGCCAAGGGACGGCGCAATCGCAATCCGCGGGCCGGCGGCCTACATTTCACTTTCTCTTGTTCTCAACTCGGAGTGGGGAGCTGGTCAACGCGAGACTATGTATGCGTGGCTGTCCGAGACACTCGCGCCTGTGGGTGTGACGCCTCCTTCTTGCCCGTCTTCGGGCTGCAGTCCCTCTATCCGCCGAGGCTTCAGCGTCTGGAGGGGTGAGGAAGGTACGATGCATTCATGACGCAAGGTGTGTCGCTCCGCGTTGTCCATGTCCGAGTCCGAACCAGACTCGGACTCGCTATCCGACGAGCCCATCTTCACGTCTTCCTTGGATGTGGTGTGGATGGAGGGACAGGAACGGGGGTGAGGATGGGGAGTAGGCCTAGGTAACTCCTCAGGCTCAAAGATCAGGTGGACGCCTAGACCGGTTGCACTAGGCTTTCTCGGCCCTCTATATGCGGCGACTATGTCCTTGATGCGCTTGTCGACCCTGCTCTTAATGTTGAGTCGGATGTTGTAACTTGGGGTTAGCCCTTTTGGCTTGACGTCTGCTGGTGCTTGGACCGGTGAGTTGGCAGTGCTGGGGGCACCATCTACAAAACCATGTCGTCGATCTTAAGTCTTTGTTCCAGCTCGTCGCCTTGATTATGCCTGGCCAACAGCATCACTCCCACTACTATATGGGTAGCAGCTACTGCGCGAGATTTCTAGTGTAGGTCGGAACTCGTTTTTTCGCGCATCATTCAGAGCATATTCTGACTAAATGCTCCTAAAATAACCGCGAGTTTTTTTCATGGCAGATATAGCAGTAGATACCTCTCTGTCATACGTGCACAAGCACTAGCATGGCCTTGTCCAGCGCGTCTGCTAGGGTGGCGTTCAATCGACATATCTATCCACTAAGAACTGTAACCTTACTACTACCTATCGCATACAGGCATTAATGATAAGTTAGATTAGCATAGAGAAAATAGGAGTGGACGTAATAGCCTCAGGCTAGAGCCTCACTTCAACTTGAGGCGCCTCATCTCCTGCTGTAACACCTCCGCCCACTCGCTGGCATCCTCTTCTGGCTCTGGCGCTGCTGCCGGTACCACCCTGCGCCTGCGTCCTCGCATTCGAGCGCCGTTGCCGACATCACCCTCGAACTTAATACCAGACACCTGCTGCGCGAGATACTTCACCTCCGCAAACGAATTCGTCGCCTGCGCGCGGAGCCACGCTGCGCTGTCTGCGCGATGACGCAGGCAGTCCGGGAGCACATACCCGCTCAAGGGGTCCCACCTCCGCGCTTCGTCCGACTCCTCCCCGGGTTCCTCCATCGGGCGGCCGTCCGCCCACAACGTGCCGCCCGTGCGCGCGAGCAGCTCCTCGATGCCGAGTGACTCGCCGGGCGGGATGGGGGTCGGTTGCGAGGGCGTAACGCACGGCATGTC